>BPLR01020185.1:0-23237 GCA_021605095.1 Caerostris extrusa | reverse complement strand
CCCCACTGATCTTTCAATTTTTATTAATGCCAAGTGAAATTAATACTCATGACATCAGAAAAGCAGTTTAGGAAGTGAACTTTTTAATTTTTTACCCAAGTTATTCTTTTAAATTTGTTAGAACACTATTAATTTTTCTGATTAAAAATTCTCTGAAATCTTTATTCATTTTTACAGAAAATTGATCTTCTTTTAAAAGACAAAATGCTTGTTTAAAGATACAGGAAAACACCTTTATTTTTTTAAAAGATAGGACATATTTATTATTAGACAGGAAACCATGTCTAAAACAAAAACTGAAATGAATGCTGGAAAAATATTTTACAAATTTCCATCATCAATATGCTATGAAAATATCATATGTTTGATATAAAATGAATTATTTTGTAGAATAACATATAATGCCAGTGAAATACAGCATAATTTATTAGAAGAAAAAATTTTCTACAAAATAAAACATTATACTTTGCAGTCATTTTTCTAAAATGATTTCAATGCTTGTATCATTTTCAGAGGCGAATATGAGAATATATTCTCAATATTTTGACAAAATTTGTCTTTTTTCAATTGCTGAACTGCAGCATTGGACAATTTGGCAAACTCACATATCACTATTATCGAATCAAAATTGTCACACAATATTACTGAACAATTCATCAGTCAGAGGTGCACATCCACAATTGTAGCTTTTACTATATAATATTATCAAGTAAACAAACTATTAAAACAAAAACAAAAAAATAAAGGACGAGGTTTACATTTAATTTAGAAATGCACCAACATGAAAGCCAAAATTGTTTATAACAGTTTAGATTTAATATAGAAATAGAAATATTGCCTGTACAGAATTTTTAACTGAAAGGCATGAGCAATAGAAGGAAAAAAAAGGAAAGAATTTCTTTCATCTGTATTTTCAAGACCATGTATTTCATCATAAAATTTTTAGTAAATTTCTATATATTACTTAGATTTGCTCCATAATTAATTAGCATCTCTGCACATTCGCCGTTATCAAATAAACTTGCAAGTGGACATATATTTTTAAAAGCACTTCTGTAATTTCCATAATAAAGGAGTCTCGTTGTTTTGATCCAAAATGTTTATCTGGAAATCATAAGCATTTCAATTATAAATGAACATATATGATAAATATTAGAAATTTTATAGAGTATGAACACATATAAAACTAAATTTTTAAAATTATAACATTTAAAATATTAACCTACAAGGAAAATATTTATTGAATCTCCTATTTTGAAGTATACAAACTCTTTTACATTTTCATTGACTTGCAGATAAGCACAAAAGCAAGTCTATATATATGTATATTTATTATTTTGAAATATAAAAATGCTCATGAAAATCTGAATTTCAGTACCTTTCATGGAATCTTATGTGTCATATTGAAATTAATTACATTTTTAATATTATATAAAAGGCAACGCTAGGTTTTACATATCTTGCAGTTCTGCAAACTGATTTATTATTATCTTGTTACAATAAAGAGGACATTAAAATAACTTACTTTAATAATTATAATATTTAGAATACCTAACAAATAAACAGCGTTTACATTTTAAAAGGGCAATAAAAATAAAATGCAATTAAAGTAAAATTGAATTTCAATTCATCCCCATGAGTGTTTAAGAATCAAAATAATTCTCCTGAATTTATTTCTCTTCAAGTTATTCAAAATACCTATCTAAAAGAGATTATTTTGATACCCTACATAACTTGCAATCTACTTTCAATCTCATTTCAATTTTTCAATTTTACACAAAATACTTTACACAGTAACCTATTTTTTTTTTCTTTTTAAGTTATACATATTTTTTAAAAAAAGTTTACGATTATTTATTTCAGGATATTTTCATTAAAGTAGAACTCATTCGAGAATCCAAACTTAATCAAAAAAATTTTTATGCAGATTTAATGTAATATAACTGCTAAAAAATGCAATTTTAAATTGTACAGAATGATTAGCATTGTTCTTCTGAATCATTAGAAGTTTATTATTTTCGATATACTGTACTGTGATATACGTTTTTACTATATCGCATCTATATAAATTATATAAATAATTAAAAACTGATGTTTTTAAAAATATATTTTTAAAAACATCTCTACAAGTTTTTTTTTATAAATGGTACTCACATCTGCTCCATGTGTAAGTAATAGCTTTACACATTCTATTTTGTCCTGCATACACGCTTGGTGTCAGGGTGTTTTCCCATTTTTAGAGGTATTACAACCATTTTTAAGAGAAATTCAGCATACTTTGATAACAAGTGTCATGCAAAGGAGATATTTTATTTTGACTGATACCTGAAATTTGTATGCATAGGAATTATAAACTTACATGTGACTAATATGGTAATCTTAAAAATAAACATTTATAAATAATCTTAAGAAATTTCACATATAAATAGTACAAAATTGTTTAATACTGTCAATTAAAAGATAACATAATTCCACAAAACTTAAATCATAAGGAATATATTTTATCTGAAGAGGATACATATCATACAAGCGAAAAGAAAACTGCATAAAAACAATGTTAATTGAATATAATTATCAAATTTAACTTTCCACTTAGTATTTTGTCAGGATGACTAAGTTCAATTTCTGAGCTAATTTGACATTGCCCAAAAGCAATCCACAAAATTTCAAAGAACATGGCTATGGCTAAAGTAGGAAAATATACAAATTAAATACAAAGTAGGAAAATATTTTGCACATTTTGTTAATCAATTTCCAGAATATATTCAAGAAAAACATATAACATTGCATGAAAAATGAACAGCAAAGTTGAGCAATCACAAACAAAGCTAATGAAATAATGATTAGGTTTATAAGAGAAAATTTATTTTAAAAATTCCTTTTTTACAAATAATTTTTCTACTTAATTCAGATGGGCCAGCCACAAAACAAACTCTTTTTAAATACTATTGAATAAACTTTTTTTATTATTATTTTATGTTTGACAGTTATGGAGTGGGAGAGAAGATTGCAAAGTTAATAGAATGCAATTATACAATACTATCTTTTAAATCAAAATGACTACTAATATTATCGCAAAATTCAAATTAAATCAACAGAAGACAACATGTACAATTATATCTGCAATGCAACAGTTCAAGAAAATTATGAAGGTTTCCCATAAAAGTAGAATTAATTTTACCAATACTACATGAGTACATAATTTATTAGAAATCATATTAAATAAAGGAAAACAATAGTTCAATACAAATGTCATAATTCATCTTGAAATGAAAATAAAAAAAAAAAATGTAAGAGAAAAACCAAATTAAAATTAATAGTAAAATATATAGCAAACTTTATAAAAAGAGGATATTGTTTCAATGAATAAATCCTTCACACATAAATAGGTGTTTTTGATAAAAATGCAAGATTGTCAATATATTTAGTTTGGCGGAATCATTATATCGAGTATTAAATATCAAACAAACTGCATAATAATTCAGATGTGCCAATCACAAAACAAATTTTTTTTTAAATACTATTGAATAAACTCCTTTTATTATTATTTCTTATGTGTGACAATTACAGAATGGGGAAGAGTGTGAAGTTAATAGAGTGCAATTTTCTTTTAAATCAAAATGATTACTAATATAAGTTATCAATTATACTTTAAATTCATTGCCTATAATTAAGAAGGTTCATATTTTTAAAGTAAATTATTCACACATTTATATACTTAGGCACTATAAAATTTTTGTTGAAAATATTTTTATTTCAGATGAAATCGGATCATAAACTTTACTTAAAGGACATAGGGCTTATTGTCATTTTTAATAACAATGACTAACTGAAATTCATAACGAAAAAAAAAAAAAATTTTTTTATAGACATTTTCATGTTCAACATACATTAAACACTTAGAATATTAAGTACCGAAGAAATAAATTATACAATTCAAAGTCAATAAAATATCAACATTTAAAATAACTAAGCTGGAATTTGAATTATATCCAAATAATATTTAACATTTTAAAAATGTCCTCTAAAAATCTACTTTTTACTAAAATACTTTCAAAGTAAAATAGAAAAACAAAAAACAAGTCAAGGCAAGAGTTATTGTAAGTACAACTAAAATTTCATGATTGTCATGCCATTTTAAATTAGATGCAATTTTATTTTCCCAAGACCTTTTATTTTACTACTAGTTGAGCCTTATCAGGGTGTCAGTAATATACAGTAACCTCTCTTCAATTATAGTAATTTTATTATCCTTACTAACTGTGTGCATAAGGAATCAGAATTTGAGATTAAAATTGTTTTCATAAAATAAAAATAGAAATTTTATAATTTTTAAAATTTAATTTAATAAAATAAAAAATAAAAATAAAACAAAAAATTATTTTCCATTTATTTTATTTCTTGGTTGATTTGGTAATTTTTTTCAATAATAATATTGCATTGCCGATCTCTCTCTCTCTCGAGATGAAAGCTATTCTCTTTTGTTATGTTTAAATACATTGTGCTTTTATACAAAAAAAAGAATTTACGACGCAAGTTTATTTTTTTTTTAAGGGTTAAGATCAATAAAAAAAAAAATTCAAAGGAAATACCTAAGAACATTAATGTGTGATAATTGAAGGACTTGTATAGAGACACAAGGTGCGGAAAGACTTATAGCTTTACTAAAAGGCCCCCTGATGGGACAGATGTCATGGTGGTAGCCATTTTGAACACAAGTTACAATAAAATTCAATTTAGCAGGAAAATGGGAAGACAGAAATCATAACCGTAACCACTTAAAATGAAAGAAGCGCAAATTGCAGATTCTGTCTCAATTGCCAAACATATTGAACTGGAAACAACAACTCAGGAAATGAAATGACTGTCCCAAGATGGACGACCATCAAAAATTCAAAATGGAAATTCCCCACCCATTTATATAATCAAATCTGATATCGGTGAGGTAGGTACTTAATTTCGGGCCAGTGAGACAAAAATAGAATCAAATTAAAGCTTAACAAAAATTACACAAAAGTAAACGCTAATCTTCTGCAGGAATTAATTAGAAGCCGAGATAATGAATTTAATGAAAGAAATGCACCATTTAAAACAATTAGAACGACAAAACCGCCATTCCTGTGCGCTAAGGAAGAAACGCGAAGGCGAGGTTTACCATAGACACCTCGTATTCAAAAAAATCACAGAAAATTAACAAAAATACCTAGAGAATTAAAAAGAAGACGGCATGAGAGTGCAATAATGCACGAATTTTGACAAAAAAAGAACTAAGAAAAATTTTGAAAACGGAGGACTACAATGGAATTTAGAACTTATATCATACCAGCGTGACTGAAAACCACTTTTTCAGCAGCAAAGCAAATCTTTAAAATAGTGAAAAAAATTAAGAAATTATGATAGAAACAAAACTAATATGTCATATGAATCACCATACGGTTGTCATTCATGCTAAAAAACAGTTTTGCGCTAGATCTAATATATTAAGAGGAATCGATGCACATATGAAAAGGTGGAAGGAAACACTTTGTCATTCTTGCAACATAAACACTTTTTAAAATAATCAAAAAAATAAAGTAGTTATAGTAAAATTACATATACTATATCAAAATAGAGGTAATAACATGCTTAATTAGAATACATAACCACGGAGAGACTCACCAAGGCAGTTTTCGGCTAAATTAGCCACTCATTGGAGAAAGTGATGTATCCAGAGAAATATTATAACACGTTAGAAAAAAAAAACACTTTTTTTGAAAAAATCGTCAATCTGACAATGACAATGAATACAATTAATGGAGTAAAAATAATCCTAGTGGGTTCACCACGCTTTTGCAAAACTTGAAACTTAAGCGAAGAACGGTTTGCCCCGGCGACGGTCGAAAACTATCGCGGAGGCTGTTTCGGGAACTCGCGGGAGAAGAAATCTCTTCAATATCGGTAAACACAGCTCACAGAGACAGCCAGCTCGCAACTTAATACTAAAACAAGGGATGGCGCCACGAGGGATTTTGAAGAAAGCCAGTGACAGATGTCGGGTTGAGACATTTTGTACATTTAACAAATTCAAATATGAAATGGAATTTAAAGGTACAAATTAGACTTAAATTAATAAGTAAATTCGAATCATACTATTTACATTCATTTTAAATGCAGATTCAGTACGTTAAAATTATGTAGGTTAATAGGTAGTCAGCATTTATAAACATAAAATTGCACATCGTAACAGATAAAATTTCATTTTAAGATGCAAAAAGCTCCTCAAATTGGTAATGTGGTAATGCTCCTCAAATGGTAATTCAGTGTAAAGCCCTCTTTTGAGACGAGATTCAAAAACTGTCTCCTAAATAGCCTTTTACGAGAGCTACTAACACCCGGATGCTGAATAGAATTGTAAGAATAACTTCATGACGAATTTGAAAGCATTTTTCATGAAAATGTTTTGAAATTGGGAAAATACAATTTTTTTAAAAACCCGTTTTAAAATTTAAAATTTAAATGTAGGGAATATTGAATTAATTTTTACAGTAAAGAAAAAAAAAAACCATCGAAAAAGATCACCCATCAATGTAAATAGAACATAATTAATTAATTAGTAATAGAACTGTAAATAGAACTTAATTGTTTTGAATATTCTTTAAAATAATGTGAAATGTAATGCATAAAATTGAAATAATATGACACGATCCTTATTAAATAATGTGAAATCGCTCCGGAAATAATGTCATTGCTTCCGAAAGATAGCATCTGTTAAAGTTCGTTTGTTTACATTTCTGAAATTCACTTTCTTCATCTAACATGAATGTTATAGAATGAAATAGTACACAGACAGACTCAGAAAAGTATGCTCTATCGATCGGAGAATAAATTTATTTGTTATTGCGAAATTAAATTAATATAAAATGGAAATGCAAATTTTTTAAAAATTACTCAAAAACTACTCAAAATTCTGTCACAAAATAGTCAATTGAATGACTTACCTGTGAAAAAGTGTTATCCTTAGTAGTTAAAAAAAAAAAAAAAAAAGGAAATTTTTTTTTTTTTTAAAAACGCGATTTTTCATTTTAGAACTCAAGCTCCGTAAATTATCCAATTCGACGCGGCACTCGCAGCGACTCACCACGGCATCTTTCATCGCGAGCCACCGGTGACGGTGGAGCTACAATCATTCGCCTGACTAATTCCTGTGAAACTAATGCATTCAAACACTTCCTACATGCCCATTAAATCAATTAACACATATTCCGTGTTAATCCACCCCCAATTACTGGTATATTATGAGTAAAAATTAAATTAAATGCTAATTAAACGAAGAGAAGCAGGTATAATATCAATAATAATAAAAGAACAATATTCAAAACGATCGGGCACATCGGCTCGAAAAAGTTTTTTTTAAGTTTTGTATAAGTCTCATGCTGCCATCTGGTGATTCGATAGTGAAGGTATAGCGAGTTTTCTAAATTTCGTAAATGTTATCTGTACAGCAGATAAAAGAAAAAATTAAAAAAAAAAATTGCATAAATAAATTGGAATAAACCATTTAAGATTTATGAAATTTAAATTTTAAAAAAATATTAGGAAATAAAATAATAAATAAATAAAAAAAAAAAAATTAAAATTAAAATTACATAAATAATTCTAAAAAATAGGAGGAAGTCATTTTTCTGAAAATTCATTAAAAATTAAAAATAAAAATAATAAAACTTAAGAATTCGGACTCGAACTCGATTTATAATCGAATTTTAAAGTTGTGAGAGTTTAAAAATGAAAACCAAAAATGGGTCCATGACGTGCAGCCAGCTGGCGGCCGATAAGCGAAACGAATGCTCTGTTTTCCGACAAAACTTCATTATTCCTGTATATATTTTATTTTTATTAATTATTATTAATAAAATTAATTCATTATTAACATTTCAATCGAGTGCATACAAATTAACATAATAATTATAAAGATTTAGATAATTTATGAAATGCGTTCATTCTCTTCATATGCTCTTCCTACATGCAAGATTGAGAAAATATGTTTACAAAAAAAAAATATAAGAAAGAATTTGAAATAAGAAAAAGGGAAGAATTTTCACATGAAACAGTGTTCTTATTTCCTTAATATATATATATATATATATATATGCAATTAAAAAAAAAAATAAAAAAATGTCTACATTTCAATATTAATAGTATAAATAAACCCACAAACATTATTATTCACTAAAATTATTCAAAATCTGGCGCGTGTAGCTTGAAGATAAGCCGCGGATAAGCGGAGTAATGACGCCCCCGCAACGCTCCACGATCCTATTAGGACCGGGACCTACGGTTTAAAGGGGATTGCCGAACCACTTCATACATCCATGGCCGCCGAGACTCGTACCCGAAAACTGTGACGCAGAGCGCTAGCCACTCTGCCATTACCGGATCGCGTTGCAGTCACTGCTTTAAGAAACTAGGAGACTTGATGGAGTGCGCGACAACATTTGTGAAGCGTGCATTGCAGAAACGAGGAGACTTGATGGTCTCGCATCAGTCGTCACTTTCAATGCGCGGACTCTGTTTCAACGTACTTAGCAGTCACTGCTTTCAGAAGACTCGTTACCTTGTGTGACGGTGTTAACGAAGTGCACCTGTATACGTTCAATGGGCTTTTCTTCCAATTCATTAGCATCGAATTTATTGCTTGTTTAATTTTTCAATAAGCAATGTATCCATATACTAATTGTAATGAATGCCCCGCCTTGTTTTCTGGACTCAATTTCACCAGCAGACATTCTCTGAAAGACTAAAATTTGAAATCATTTAGCCATTCCATAGAACATCAACTAGTACAATCAAATATCATATTCCATTGATTTTTTTTTTTTTTGAAAATTGTCATTTAAACCTAACGCAATACCAAAACTAGTGTTAAAATTCCTTGCATGCTTAGTGGATTAGAATTATCAAAAACTACAGTTTGCAAGATAAATCTGTCAGTGGGAAAGTCCCCTCAAGAAAAGACTTATACAAAGGATATTTTTTTGGAATTTCTCAACAATATTAACAATTCTTTTAGAAAGTACTTGATAAGGCAAATTAAATTATTTTCTATTGATTATGTCAGTAATTGCAACGCCATTCTAACGCCATTTGTTATTTCTTCCCACGTAGCTGACTGGGCAGTTTTAACATGGACGCCATTGATTGGGTCGACTCTTCCCCCCCCAACACACTTATTTCATGAATCTGCATTCAATTGTGATTATTTTGATCTATAGGATGTTTGTTATTATCTTTATTTTACATAATTTAAAAAAAAAAAAATTTAATATTAAATTATTTGCAGTATTTCTTTTATTTTTATTATTATTTTATTATTAACCATTCCAATGTCATATATATATATATTTTTTTTTTTTTTTTTTTTTTTTTGCAAATCTTGAGTGCAAAATCCTAATGAAACAGTTCCTTGACTGCCTTACTGAATGGTTAGCTTTCACCGAACTGAGATTTTTAGGATAGCTCTGATTTTGATTCTATTATTATTATTATTATTATTTTTTTACATGTACAGTGTTTGCAAATGTATTAACTCTATGATGATAAAAAAAAAAAAAATATATACACACATGCAGCGTTACTGTTTAAAAATGAAAATTCGATTCGGATGCTGTTCTTCTAGAAAAAAAGTAAATTTTAGAATGCGAAGACTCTTGAACCGCTCTTGCTCTGACTCTTGCTCTCTCTCCCATCCTTTGGGGTTTTTTTTTTGTTTATTGGAAGTAATCTAGTCTAATAAATACTCGTCAAAATGCAAAGGATTTTAAATTTAAATTTCTTTTTTTTTTTTTTTTTTAATTATTTTATCATACTATACACTTAATATATATATATTTTTTTAACTCCTGAGCTAATGTACACTTTTGGGACACTCAATTCTTAAAACATTTTAAATTGTCTCACTTTTTATGTTTTCTATGTTAAAGTGAAGTTATTTTCTCTCATTATGCTAAATGGGAGATAGATAGGGGGATTTCCTGTCCCCTGGCACTCCAAAAATACACTACCTATGGTTTTGTTTACATTTTGTAAAAGTCACTTTCTTCAACTCCTATGAATGTTATAGAGTGAAATTGTACATACACACACTCTGAAAAGTATGATCTATCGATCGAGAATTTGAAATTTTTTTATTGCAAAATTAAATAAATATATAATTAAAATGCAAATAATTTAACAAAAATTACTCACTGTTGTTTTAAATTGAATGACATAACTATATTCTCTAATTTTCAAATTAATTTAATTCTAAGAGATGATATCGTAGTAAATTTAGTATATTTTTCATCATTTACTTGCATTGATTTTAGTAAATGTACATAAAAAATGTTTTGATTGTACCTTATGGATAATGTAAATAAAAAATATAGCTTAAAATTTAATGTAGCATTAAATTTTATGTATATTGTTTTTGTTTAAATAAAAATACTTTTGTGTCTATAATTGTTTAAATTGGAACCGCATAACAAAATTGCTTATTATTGTTTCTTGCGGTTTTATATATATAAAAAAATTAACATGCAGATTACAAATATTTTGTGTTGAAATATTAAAAATAATACATAGAACACCTTTTATTATTAAAACTTGAATACATAAATAATAAATATAATAAATCACAAGCAATACATACACAAAAGATACGCAGATCAATCTGGATGATAAATAAGTTAAGTTGCCCGCAGGAGAACCGTCAGCTGGCCATGAAAGCTTTTATAGTACTTCACAGGGTTTACTTAATGGTGAGATTTTACCTATTTAATAATTTTTAAGCTTTTAACTATTTGAGGCTAAGTATTTTCAAGTAAATTCGAGAAAAATCAGATCCCACCTGCTAATGCTTTTAATTTTTTGTGTGCTCTATTTGGCGTCATTTTAGACAATAAACACATAATACATCAGACTTGGCAATGAAACGAACTAATAGCCATACATACTAATGAACTAAAATTAAGTAATTTATACATTTCAATGCCATTATTTTGATAGCATTTAAAAATGAATTAAAACATTTTCAGCATCATGTCACAAACTTTTATTTATTTGAGGCTGATTGCTCCCTACTAGAAAGATAGTAAATTTTTTTTTATTTTGTTCCCTTTTGTAATTGAGTTAGTAAGAATCTTATTAACTTTAACCCAATTTTTTCACTGGACCAAGGAATTGGCCATCATGTTCGTAATTCTTTTACACAATGAGTTAATGATTAAAAGTAAGAATTCTTTAAAATCAGAGGCTAATTATTAATAATTTTATCATTTGTGACAGTTTAAAGTTTGTGTTCACCCAAAATCTCTTCCAATTTTTATCATTAGCATTGTCCTGATACGAGGTCTACAACATCATCAAATATGAGAAGTTAAAATAAAACAGAGACTTGTTAGATGAGTTTCAGAACTCAAAACTCCTGAAATGGCGGGCAAACTACACACACACACATACACACACACACACATACATACACACATATATATATATATATATTAGCAGAGCCATATATATATTAGCATATGCTGTCCTGCCGAAACAAATACATTGTAGAAAATTACATATCGCGAATATATTCTCCAAGTTCCAATATATGTTAATACTCATTTTCATGGATATCGTTCGAAACGATATACAAGATGAAATGCTGCAGCACCCTCTGGTGGCAAGTAACAATAAAGTGGATAGCGCGAACCTATTTTCCATACTCGAATGCGTATTATTACCAGTTTTTATAGTGATGGGTCGAACGGAATAAAAGTTGATATACTGCAGCACCCTCTGGTAGCGACTTACAACAAAGGGGATAGCATAAAGACATTCTCCCTGTTTTGTCAAATACACACAAAAAAATGTCATCAAAATCGGTCCAGCCGTTTAGGAGTTCAGTGACAAACACTATGTATAGAAGAATTATATATATATACATATATATATATATATATATATATATATATATATATATATATATATATATAGTGTACGGAGGAATAAAAGAACTTCGGAATCATCCATTTTCATACGCAACTGAAGAAGGTGCCCTTGAGTTAACAGTTTCACATTTAGCAGCAAAATTCTCCTCTTATATACTATGTATTTAAAAAATTCTAGAGATTTCTGAGTAGTTTGGTTCATTCAATTTCTGAATGTGAAAATGAAACTAAAACTTGTATCAAGTACTTGATGATTATCTCAACCCTTTCAAGAAATCATTGACCCTGAGACAATTGATGAAACATAGACAATGGATTGATTAAAGCATAGACAATGGATTCATTGCTTACTACTCTTACATTGCAACAGATTCTTCTGAATAGGAAATCGTTATCTATAGAATGATAACAAATGGCTTTAACCCGAGAGCTCAAATATCAAAATTATAAAATTTGGAATTGAAATAAAATATTAATACAGAATTTCTTCTTGAAATGTTTCAAAGCAAAGTGAGAATATTTAAATTTTTTATTTATTGTATAATACAAAAATCCGGCAAAAATGACACACACTATTTTACTACTAAACTATAAAATTATATTTTGCTTATGATTAGTTATCGGAATATTGTTTTAGGAAATAGATAAAAACTATATATTATTTAAAAATGTACAAGTCAGAATAAAAATAAATGACCGTGAATATTACTTTATGCAAAACTCACTCTCAAGAATTTTGATAAATTCTCTAATCTGTTCATAGCAAAGTTTTCTCATGAACATAATATTTGTATAATTTCTTAGACAAAAAAAAAGTTATTGGTTCAAATTTTCAATCGTTCATAAAACACTTTTTATTCATCCACTCAAGTTCAAATACATTTTTTTTAACTTTGAGTGGATGACATTTGATGTTAATACAGTTTTTTCAAATATTAATTCATTAATTAATTTTAGTTTTTTTTTTTTTTGGATTTAAGTTACATGTATCTACCAATAGATGGCGCCAGATAAACTTAAAAAATGAATGAAAATTATTTATAAAGGGACTTCCTGCAATAGAGTGAGAAAAAAAAAGGAGGAATTGACTTTAAAATTTTATATTTGTTTATATTTTTATACATCTTTTTACTCATAAAATAAATGGATATTGTTTGAAAGAGCTGGTTTTTTTTTTTTGTGTCTTTGATCTCTTTCATTTTTATTTAAATTTCTTTCGCTAGCTTTTTATACATGATATTTATTTACAAAATAGTTGAGTAATGATTAAATAATTTAGTAAAAGAAATGAAATCAAAAGAAAAGTTAATGTAAAATTGTTCTAAAGTTGTTGTATTGTTCTATTTTTAGTGGTTATTAATTAAAAATAAATATTATACATAATAAATTTTAATGATGCGAATAATGCTTAATTAAAAATATTGTACATAATATTTTAAATTTCTTTCACGAATTAAGAATTATATATTTAAATAATGTAAAATTGTTCTAAAAGATCGTCAGGTGAAAGCAAGAACGATTTTATTTCGAAGGCGAAAACGAGATTTTTCAAGAAAAGAAAATCGCTTCGAATTTTATAGTTTTTCATTTTTAAGATTCGTTGTTATGCGTTTTGTTCTTGCATTAAATTGTAAATTTTATGGATAATCCGTTTACAGGCCCATTCGATTAAAATTTTTTATTATTATTATTTAAAACAAATTCGAATATCAATAATATGTTCTTAAGGATTGAATGGAACTCATAAAATACTAAAATTTAAATAATTTTATCAGAAATTACAAAAAATTATTAATTTTTTGATCAATAACATAAACTTTTATGTCACGTTCAAACAAAGAAAAAAATATTTCTATTTGTATTTATAAAATTTTTTAAAATAATTAATGATTCTTAGATTTAAAATATTTTCCTGTAATCATATGTGCTTGAGCATTTCATATACTCTTAAACCACTTTTAATTTTAATTATTCTTTACGAAAATTGAATTATTAAAAAAATTATTTTATTTGATTTTCAACCTCTTTTACTCTACTAAACTTTAGTCAAAGTTAGAAAGAAAAATCTTTACTTACTGAAAATTCCTAGAATTTTTCCGGAAATAATAAATAATTTTGCTAAGAAAAATAACAAATATAAATATCATTTAATTAATAAAATATTACTATCTATATAAATTACGTGAATTCTTTTCACTTACGTTTTTAGTAACATTAGATGCACAGTAAGAATAAAAGTTCCCTGAATACACTGTTCCAATATTTTGCATAGTTGCCAAGAAAAAAAAAAAATATACGATAAACATTTTTTTCCAAACAATATACTTATTAAATCTTAATATTTTTTGTTTCTTTAAATATTTTAAAAATAATCCAAATCACAGACATATATGATGTGTAATATGCAATAATTAAAAAAGAAGATATCAGAAATTATCTTAATTCTAGGGCTCTAGTGCGCGCAATTTTCAATTTGGGACTATAACATAAAAGGATAAGCATTGCTATTCCTCGTCTTGAGAAGGATGTATCACAAACAATAAATAGCCTATATAAAGTAATAAAGTTTAAAAACCTTAGAATTAAGCAAACTTTTACAGTTGCTGTCCTCGTATTTAGAATATGTTATACAATTTCTCCTATCAGAATGTAGCTTAACTTCCTTTTATAAAAAAGATTTTGTTCTGACACCGTATATTCGCTCTGTGCTTTAAAATTAAACTTAAAACTCTCTTTAACTGTTCTAACTGTAATCCAAATAAACATATATACCACTGTGCCCAAAAAGTAAGACCTATTATATTTTTTTTTCAAAAACTCTTTCATTTTTATTCCGAATTTATTTCATCGCCTTCAAAGTAATCCACTCCAGACACAATGCACTTATGCCAACTTCTTTTTCTAATCTTCAATGCATGCTAAAAAGTCATCGGCAGGGAGGGCCTTATAAGCGCGCGGCGATTCACGTTAAATATCTTCAATCAACTCGAAACGGTGTCCCCGGGGTGGTCTTTTGAGTTTAGGGAATAGGCAGAAGTCGCACGATGTGAATACGGTAGTTGTGGAACGATATGGGTTTCATTTTTGGCGAAGAAGTCACGAAGAATCAATAGCAGTGTGAGCTGGCGCATTCAGTGTTTTCGGTACCCATCGAGATTTGACACGTTTGAGGCCCAAAATGGAATTGACCGATCTTTTGAAATTTCAACGTCAGCGGCAAGGTTTCTAAGTGTAAATCGGCGGTTTGCAAGATTCCAATCTTAAATTTTTTGGACGTGAGCTTCGTCGGTTGAGGTGGAGGGTCGACCAGAGCGCTCTTTGTCTTCAACGCTTTCTCTGTCTTCTTTGAACTGTTTTTACCGCTTGTAAACATTTCTTTCCGATATAGGATTGCTCACCGAATGCTTTCTGCAACATTCTATACATATAACAACATTCTATATTCTTCCGCAAACAAAATTGAATGCAAGTTCTTTGCTCAATTCATTCAGACATTTAAAAAATCGCCGGAATCAGTTTCAGCGTCTCACAAAGATAAGCGTAATTCAAACACTAATGAATATTTTGACTTCAAATTCCACACAGTTGTCAAGGACAGTGCCAGCAACCTAAAAAAGGAAAAAAAAAATTGAAATTCTGTAAGCCCTGGGAATTTTAAATTGAAAATGGGTCTTACTTTTTGGACACTAGTATATTCGTTCTGTGCTTTAAAGTGAAACTTAAAACTTGGTTGTATTCGTTCTAATTGTAATCCAAATAATGACAAATATTTAATGTTATCATTTTTGCTTTGATGTTTTTAGATGAGCCATGCTTAATCATAATAACAGCTGAAAATGAAGTCAACAGATGTGAAAATGCATTCCTCATAAGTGCTGTGTATTTTATTTTTGTCATCTTTTTATCTGCTTCTCACACATTTCACCCTTGCGGTAACATTTGGTCTTTCTCTACTCTTTCTTTTATCTATTTGATAAAAAAAAGAAATGCTAATAAAATGCCATTTCATCTTTTCATCTTGCCCTTTTTCATCTGTGAAGCTTTTACATTCCAGTCCGAAGAACGTTGGAACATTCTAACGAACGAAGAACGTTCTAAATCTTTCATAAATTCAATAGATCATCTATGCAGTTTTTTACCGGAACTGAATAAGGGTATTGTTATATTTATTTCTCTACATTTATTGTTTGTGGATTATCTATGCCATAGCGCTTTGAATATTTCACAGAATTATTGTAAGATATTCGATAACGCAAACAGAATGTTAAAATTTTTCAGTGCTACGTTTGTACCATTTTTTTTAATAATCGTTTGGCAATTAATTTTAAGCAGCACCGAGTTCTTATTTAAATAATCCATAACATATTAGACAATAAAAACAGAATGTTTAAAATTTTTCAGTGCTACGTTTGTACCATTTTTTTTTTTTTAATAATCGTTTGGCAATTAATTTTGAGCAGCACCGAGTTCTTATTTAAATAATCCATAACATATTAGACAATAAAAACAGAATGTTTAAAATTTTTCAGTGCTACGTTTGTACCATTTTTTTTTAATAATCGTTTGGCAATTAATTTTGAGCAGCACCGAGTTCTTATTTAAATAATCCATAACATATTAGACAATAAAAACAGAATGTTTAAAATTTTTCAGTGCTACGTTTGTACCATTTTTTTTTTTTAATAATCGTTTGGCAATTAATTTTGAGCAGCACCGAGTTCTTATTTAAATAATCCATAACATATTAGACAATAAAAACAGAATGTTTAAAATTTTTCAGTGCTACGTTTGTACCATTTTTTTAATAATCGTTTGGCAATTAATTTTAAGCAGCACCGAGTTCTTATTTAAATAATCCATAACATATTAGACAATAAAAACAGAATGTTTAAAATTTTTCAGTGCTACGTTTGTACCATTTTTTTTTAATAATCGTTTGGCAATTAATTTTGAGCAGCACCGAGTTCTTATTTAAATAATCCATAACATATTAGACAATAAAAACAGAATGTTTAAAATTTTTCAGTGCTACGTTTGTACCATTTTTTTAATAATCGTTTGGCAATTAATTTTGAGCAGCACCGAGTTCTTATTTAAATAATCCATAACATATTAGACAATAAAAACAGAATGTTTAAAATTTTTCAGTGCTACGTTTGTACCATTTTTTTTTTTAATCGTTTGGCAATTAATTTTGAGCAGCACCGAGTTCTTATTTAAATAATCCATAACATATTAGACAATAAAAACAGAATGTTTAAAATTTTTCAGTGCTACATTTGTTCCATTTTATTAAAAAATTTTCATTTTTAATAATCGTTTGGTAATTAATTTTAATTTTAATCGTTTAGTTATTAATTTTATTTTTTAAATATTCCATGACCTATATATTTTTCACTATAGTTATTCCTAAAAATCTGTTGCCATATTTAATAATAAAAAATATATATTCATTTATTTTCTACTTCTTAACTCAATGCTAATTATTTCAATAATAATTAAAGTATTATTTGCTTGCTAAATTTATTATATGTAGAAAAATAATTTTAATTTCTTACAACATTTTAATTACTAGAAGATTTGATTCTGCTTATGTTCATTAAATTATTCGTTTATGCATTTAATGTATTTTATTAGAGTATTTAGTTATTAGTTAGGGATGAAAATTCTAAAAATGCCGAAAATTGCTAGAAATTCTTCTTAAGTCATATTTAATTATGTGCTTCCTAAATGTAAATTTTGTTTATAACTCTGATCATTTCGTATGAAATATAATTAATATATTACAAAACGTTCATGTAAATGAATATTTTTTATTCTTTAATCATTTTGGGGAAAGAGTTCGAAAACGTAAACATGCTACGAAGTGAGTCTGAAAATTGCCAGAAATTCTTCTTTTCAAGTGATATTTAATTATGTGCTTACTTACTAAAGATAAATTTAATCTATAACTATGGTAATTTCGTATGGAATATAACAAAAAAAAAAAAAAATGTAGGACCTGATGGCTAGCGCTCTGGCGCTCGGTACCACAGGGTTGGAGTCCCGACGGTGCCATGGATGTTTGTAGTCGCTCGGAATCAACCTCAAACCGTGGGTCATGGTCTAATAGGATGGTTTTCTAGGTTTGGTTTGTCGCTCTACGCTCATCTTGTGCACACGAGGCTAAACAGACCGGGACCTACAGATTTACATGGATTCCGAACCAAATATCCATGCCGCCGCCAGGATTCGAACCTGAAGCATGTGTACCAACGTCCAGAGGGCTAGACAATTGACCATCTAATATAATTGTGGAGCGTTGTGGGGGTAGTGTTACTCGCGTCTGTAGCATATCTTCAAGCTACACGTGTCCCCCTGGATAGTGCTAAATGAGTAACACCGGGTGCAATCCTTACTTAAAGATTAACTGTCTCTGTATTGTCAGCTGCATTAGAACAACAACAGAATAAAAAATTACAAAAGTTCTTGTAAAGGAATATTTTATTTTTTAATCATTTTTGGGGAAAAAACTTATAAATATAGAATATAAATGCCAATCATATAGAAAAACTAAATTTATATTTATTTACAGCTAAAAAAAATGAACTATTCCTTTTGAAAATCATTTCTTTTGATATTTTCCTCCCTTGCTGCCAACAGTCTAGAGCAGAGGTGCCTAACCTACGGCCTTGAATGTTTTACCGGCCCATGAGATTTATCACACTTTTACAAAATATATATTTTTTATAATATAAGTAGAGAAAGGTAGCAAAAGTGGTGAAAAGCAATAGTTATGTGATGATAGATTTTTTTCCCCCCTTGGTACCAACAGTATAGAGCCAACAACAAAGATTATTCTCAAAAATCGCCAAGCTGTCATCGCATTTGTTAAACAGCGAAGCAAAAATCACGTGAGGAGTACGTTTTACACAAACTGGCAACCCTGATGCGAGCTCTGTATGGGAAAATTACCTTGTGATACAAATAATCTTTAGCAAGTGGGAAATTCCCGTTTCTTCGTAACAAAAAGAAGAGCTTTAAGATAAAGCATCACGTTCGATGTTTTCTGCGTGAAGGTGAAGTCGCACTGCATCTGTTTATACTTTTAGAATTTTAATTTAATTCTTTCTTGGAATATTATATGTATGTTTTAAAGACTTCCTATTTTCTTCTTTTGTAAAAAGAATCTTGAAAATTTTCAGGTATGTATTATTTTTTGAAGAATTAAAAGAATGTTAAATACTTGTTTAATGTAAATTAATTATTTAGCTATGAAAAATGTGTGGCAAAAGCGAAAAACAATCTTCGTAGATATTTCATCTCACCTTTTATGACAAAAGAAATATTCATAATTAGGCGATTCTTTTGATCATTTACTGTTTTCGTTTCTCCTAATTTTAAAAACATTTATTATTTTCATTTTATAACTTTTTTGGAATTTAAAGCTGCTATTTGAATTGTTTTTTTTTTTTTTTATTTATTACTAGCAGATAGAGCTCGCCGTTACTTTGCTTCAGTAAAACTTAGGGCTTAGATATATTTGGAGTTAAATTAATCAAAAAAAAAAAATTTTAATTGCAAAGATACTTATAGAAAAGTGGTAATGAAAATAAGCACGCATAATAACATTCGAAAAGATAGAAAAACCGAACGCCATTTTAACCATCAATGAATTTAATTAGCATAAAGAATTAATAATCACTCAATAGATGCCGCCACTCGCGAAGTATTTCACAATGAAAAATTAAGCATTTGTTTAGTTGGTAAAAAATAAAACTTTTTTTAATGATTTTCTGCTGTGCACTCTATGAATGAATAATAAATCCGGAGAAAAAACATTTGTATTTGTCGTGTTATAATTTTTAGTTATTACTCGGAACCTACACACATACAGACATTTTTAAATATATAGATTTATCTTTTAAAAACAAGAAGAACATGTTAAATGCGGTTCATTACCATGCTCCCAAAGGAATAACACATATTTAGATTATTAAGTAATTACACTAAGTTCAAGTAATTTTCTCATTTCAATCTATATTTCTGTTTCATTAATTCATTTCAGTTATTACTACAATAATTGTATGTTTTGCTCGTTTTAGCTGCTATTAAAAACTTTGTGAGCCATTTATTGTTTTTCAGTGCAGATTTTTGGATGATTAATTTTTTTTTTTTTTTTAAATAGTTTATTCTAAATTAATTTTTTTAAACAATAATGTTTTCTTGATTAATTTTTTAAACTTTTATGCATTTTTGTTTATAAGCATGGATTCTTATAATTTAATGGTTAATTTTTTTTTAAACTTCGAGATTTTCATGAGCTGTTCTTAATTTTAGTTTTAATTTTTAAAACTTTTCTTCGTGAGCTATTCTCATTGATTTTTTATTTTAAATTTCTCTCATGAGTTGTTTCTTTTTGGTTTTCATTTAATTTTTTATTTTTTTTTATTCATGTGTTAATAATTATATAATTATATAAGATTATATAATATAGTTTATTCATAATTTTATGGCATGTAATGTAAATGTAATTTATTTATTATTTATTATTATGTAACATTTAATTTATTTATTATTTATATTATTTAATATTATGTAACTTAAATTCAATTAATTTATTATTTATTTATTTTTTGTAAATTTATTTATGTAATAAATAAACTAATTCTATATGAAACTAATGAACTATTCGTTTATCTATATAATAAATTCGTCTATTCATTTATTTATTATATTAATGAACGTTTATTTATATAATAAATAAATGAATTCTTTATGAAACAAATGAACTATTCGTTATTTTATATAATAAAGTCTTTTCGTCTATTCGTTTATTTATTATATAAATAAACGTTTATTTATATAATAAGCGAATGAATATCAAACGAAATGAAAACGAATTCTATACGAAGCTAATGAACTATTCGTTTACTTATATAATAAATTCGTCTTCGTCTATTTGTTTTTTTTTATATAAATAAGCGTTTATTTATATAATAAATAAACCAATAGACTAAGTAAAAGTTTTTCAATAACCTTAATCATTCTTTTTCATTTCAGAACTTAATATTGCATAACTAGGGGTGCCAGTCTGAAATTTGCAAATCTTTGGTGTGCCAATACAAATTAGTAGGTGCTATTTTTTCCCCTTTCTAACTTTTCTTTTGCATTCATTATATCATTGCATGCCAATGGAGCTGTTTCAGCTAAACCCGTCCATTTCATGTCAGTGTCTTTATTTATTTGTACAATAATAATAAATATTTAATTATGTTAACAAATTCTATTAATTTCACTACCATCCTTTTTCTCGTCTCATCCTACAATTAGGAGATTCCTTTTTAACGAGTATGTCAGGATAGTCCAGGGATGGGCAAACTTCGATCCGCGGGCCAAGTCCAAGTTCTATCCGGCCTGCGAATAGAATTTTAATTTGCCGGTCCGAGTCAAACTAAAAAAATAAATATTTATATATTACCTATCCATCTCCTTTTCTACTTTGATTAAATATTTTTTCTTCCTTTTTTTCAAAGGATTGATGATCTTTTTAATTTCTCTATTTTTTTGTTCTACAAAACATAAATCGAAGGAAATAGCAAGCACAGACAACTTTCAATCGGTAAAGTGTTAAAAGCGGAAGTTCTTTGTTAGTTATAGCCGTAGACTGGCGCCAATAAGCGTTATCTCTTTGTCGGGGAGCAGACATACGGGAATCCAATATAGATGAATTAGACCTCACATGTGACAGACTGCTCATTTTAAGCTCCAGACAGCGGCTTTTTCTTTTGACGCGAGTTCTAATATTATTGATTGCATATAGAAAGATTGCGCACATATACCATCATTGTGAATAGTGGTGAAATTATTAAAAGTATAGCGTAGCTAGTGCTTGTTTGGGTTATTCGAAAAATATTTCAACCCCAAAATGGCTACTAAAAACGTAAAGTTGATTCAGAGTGCCATGCTTTTAAGGATGAATGGACCTGGAAATATTTTTTTACAGTTGTTATTTCAAAAGTAGGCTGCTTTCCTTAGAATCAATGCATATCACTTCGAACCTTAATATAAGGAACTTTTTAAAAATGTAATCGCAATTTCATTCATCTCATTAATATAATTAAATTGTAATACTTGTATATTGTTTTTAAAATTTTAGGAAAATTTATCTTGGTGCGCCAAACTTTTTTTTTCTTTTTTCGATTTTTGGCCCGCGACCGAAAAAGTTTGCCCATCCCCTGGGTTAGACTTATATTTAATCTTATTACAGTTTATATTTAATTATAAACTGTAATAACAGTTTATATTTATTTAGGCTTATATTTAATTATTACAAAATGTTACCAAACAGCTTGGGCTCCTTTAATGCTTTAAATATGTAGTGGTAGCCAAAATTATGCATCTCTTCACTTGAAACCTATACACTATATCAAAATTGACGCAATGCGTTTGCATTATATACATCAATTTGAACTGAATTAATGTTTACAAGTTCAAATATTTATTGTAAGTTATGTAAGTTCATATGCTATTGATTGTTGTTGTTTCTTATCTCACTTGGAAGAAAGCTAGGCCAAGACCACGAACCCGTATGGATTCATGGTTGAAGGAAGGGGGCATCTTCTGTTGGGATTGAGCACCCCGTAGGTAGAAGTCTGACTTATCTCCTTGATGCTCTACGATCATATGAGACCAGGATCTACGGCTTAAGGGGGATTCCCAACCACTACAAACATCCATGGCACAGCTGGACTCGAACCCAAAACCTGTGACACTGAGCGTAGACACTCGACCATTCAGGCCCTAGCCTATCCATCCATAGCTTATCTCAGATGTAATCTGAGAGGAAGGTAGAAGTCTGACTTAGCTAGAAGTAGGAAGAAGTCGTAGGTAGAAGTCTGACTTGCCTCCGTGATGCTCTACGATCATATGAGACCGGTCCCTACAATTTAAAGTGGGATTCCAAACCACTACAAACATCCATGGCACCGCCGAACTCGAACCCAAAATTTGTAGCACCGAGTGGCAGACACTCGGCCATTCAGGCCCATTGATTATTGTAAACCAAAACGGATTGATCATAAAAATATGGCGACAAAGAAACACAGTAATGAAGAAAATTGTTGCTGTTCTAATGCAGCCCGCAATACAGAGACAGTTAATCTTTATGTTATGCGCAAGAGGCTGCACCGCTTTACTCATTTAGCACTGTCCAGGGGGCACGAAGCTTACATATGTTACGGACGCGAATAACACTACCCCCACTACGCTCTACGATCACATTAGACAGGATCCGTGGATTCCGTA
>BPLR01020184.1:0-92866 GCA_021605095.1 Caerostris extrusa | reverse complement strand
CGTATTCTTTTTTTAAATAAATATTTTATGCAGGGTGATTATAATTAAAGTCCCACATTCAAAATACTTTTATAAATCAAGTAATAAAAAAAATAATTTAAAGTCAATTTCCTACTTTTTTTCCATATTGCAGAAAGTCCTTTATAAATAATTTCCATTCATTTTTTTCGGTTTATCTGGAGCCATCTATTTAACTTATTATGCAACTTAAATCTAAAAAAAAAACAAAACTAAAATTAATTAATTACATTTAATGAATGAATTAATATTTGAAAAAACTGTATTCACATCAGTGTCCTCTCACTGCAAGTTAAAAAAATGTATTTCAAGTTAAGTGGATGAATAATAAGTATTTCATGAACGATTGAAAATTTGAACCAGATAGATATAGGAGGTGTGAACTAATAGTAGAATTGAAAAATATCAGACAAGCAAGTTTAATAAATTTTTTCTTGTATAAAACTCGTACATTGTCCAATGTAGTAACAGTGATCTGTAAACATCTTTGAAATGGTGTTACAAGATTTCCGTATGCTTGCATAGAATTCTGTCCCTGGAAATTCAGTTGGGTAAATACTGATGATTTCAACATTGCGTTATCAGCAATATACAGGAGAGCCATCACTGAATGCAAAGTCGAGACTATAAAAGAAGGGGGAGGGACTAAACAATTCCGATAAAAAATTTGAATAGTCTGGATAATAATACGACTCTTTACCATTGCCTTTGCATTTATTTCTTTGCATTAATGTAGCCCGATAAATGCACAATTTTTCAATAAATGTATGCAGCAATAAGCATTTTAGAAATGCTTATGTAGAATGCGAATAATTGCTTATATATTTCCTTTAGTATTGCTTATATATTTATTTTTAGTGAGAGATTTTGTGTTATGGAAGCCATTGTCGTTTAATGGCAATGTATCGTGTCCATTGTACAACACGTGTATTTATTTTACGAGTATACGAGCATACGCTAGACGAATATATACGGAGTATATTGTACATATGAATAAAACAATTATATACAAATATGTTGTGCATATATAAATATACAATTGAATGCGAATATATTTTATTTACATGCATTTCTTCTTCAATGGCGCTCCTGTATGCTGGCATATTCGAAAACATGAGAGAGTTTTTGCATACCGTATTTTGGACGTCCGTTAGTTTTTCTCTAGCGCATGCTCAAAGGAAGCATTATTACAGAATACGCATGCGCAATTTCCTACGAGCATGCGCGCTGGAAAAAGCTAACGGACGTCCAAAATACGGTATGCAAAAACACTCATTGTCAACAATCGTTGATGCATAGTTGAGGCAATGAAAACACAGTTGCAAACACAGAATAAGAATAAAACATCGGGAAATTGAGACATCACTTAATAAGTCTATGGTCTACAAGAAAAACACTTTTTTTTTAGAAATTCGACTTTCTTCGTCAGCATACTCTTCTTCAAAAGTGATACATTCATTTCAATGCTTCTCTAACTTTTCGAAGTCTTTTTTTATAGAACGATTTATCTTTGCTCTGAAAACAAGCCTCAGTTTCAGCAATCACTTCTTCATTTGAGCCAAATTTCTTTCCACTGGAGCATCTTTTTGATGTCTTCGAAAAGCCAATAGTCGCTGAGGGCCAGATCTGGAGAGTACGATGGGTGAGGAAGCAATTCGAAGCATAATTCATTCAATTCAACCATCGTTTTCATCAACTTGTGACACGGGGTATTATCTTGCTGAAAGAGCCCTTTTTTCCCTTGATTTTTTCCCCACACTCAAACTATCAATAATGACATGCAATATTTGCTATTGATAGTTTTATCTTTCTCAAGATGATCGATGAACGAAATACCATGCTATTACTAAAATGTGCATGCCACAACTTTGCCAACACACTTTTTTGTTTTTAGTCGCTTTGGAGGACTTTCAGCAGTTGCTGTCCACTCAGCTGCAATCATTTTGATTCAGGTGTGTAGTAGTGGATCCATGTTTTATCCATTGTCACATACCTCCGCAAGAAATGCTTTTTATCTGGCTTGAACAGCTCCAAACAATGCTCTGAATCGTGGACGCATTGTTGTTTTCGGTCCAGTGTGAACAAACATGGCACCCATTTCCGAAAGCAACTTAAGCATGCTCAAATTTTTGTGCAAAATTGCAAACAAACCATCTTTTGATATCTTTTAAGGTGTCAACTTTAACTCACTTCAAAACTTCACTTTGCTGTCTTTCAAAACTATTTTGTGAACTTTTTAATTTTGACCATGTTGGAATTTTTATGCTTTAGTTCGTGCCACGCAGCGTCACGTTATAGTTTTATAGAAATCGTTTGGAACCGATTCAGAATTGCGCTGTTGACGTAGAAACGGGCTGTTGGTTGCTGTGGAAACGGGCTGTTGCCGTGGAAACCAACTGTTGCTGTGGAAACAAGTTATTTTATTCTAAAAAGAACTTTTTCTTCCAGTTTAGCTTTTGCCTTTTGAACTGTTACCATCAACCCTGTATATCTTTGTAAATAAATGAAGATTCCATAAATGTTTGTAGGGATTGATCAATACTTCTCGAACCATCAGAAAGCTGCGGCTAACCAGAAAAAATTGAACCACCGAAAAGAAAGAAAAATGATAGTCGTAGTGACAGACCATAGCGTTCAGCATCATTGGCGTTTGTAAGACCACTTTTAAATTTAGCACACTACTCAATAATAGTTTATTCTTCTGGTGCAGTCTCTATAGCACTTATCAAGCTACTGTTTGGCTTCAATAGTATTTGTACCCACCAAAAACAATGTTTAATCAACACACGAATGTTTTCTTATCCATTGTTTTGAAAATTACGAAACTGTTATCACCAAAACCACTGTAGAACACTAATTATCACGTAATTTTGGCACGTATAGTTTGAAGGATGCTACTATCCAGAAATTAAAGGGGTATGTCAACAGTATTCCATATATGTGTCAGACAGAGACTTATTGAGGGTTGTTTTATATCTAGGGATTGCAATACCGGTATACCGGGATATTGAATACCGGTATTTTGAGCCTTTTTGTACAATTTTTTAAATACCAGTATCCACAAGTTTAAATACCGGTTTTCGGTATTTAATAGAAATCAGGAATTCTTATCTGTGAAATTCTTATTCTGTGAATTATTATTCAGAATTCTTATCTGTGAGAACAAGGTTGTAGTTATGAAAAAGTGTAATTTTTCGATATTTTTTTTAATTGAGAGTCTGTTATTCATATTGTATTTGCATATCATACCTTAGAGTTCCAAATATTTTTCAGATTTATTATATATATATATATATAAATAATACCATAAATAATACCCCATAATAATGAATGTTTAAAGAACATAAAAATCAGTTGATCATACTTCGGTTTTGTTTCTTTATTTATATGATGGAAATAATATGGTGGCACAATGTAAAAAATGTTCAAAATTTATGCCAAATTGAATGGAGGAAGTACAGCGGACTCCATACACATTTAAAAACGAAACATGATACAAATTTATTAAAGAGGAAAGAATCTAATTGCTTTGAAGATACAAACTTAAGCACAGTTTCTAAGTCCAAGCCATCAGGGATTTTAGATTTTTTTGAAAAAAAGATAATTTGGATAAAATTATAACTAAAATGACAGCATTAGATGGTTTGCCATTTCGAATTTTTTTGTGATATTTACATTCTCTAATAAACCTGGCAAATAAAACAAAAAAAAAAAAAAAAAAAGCACCTGTGTTTTCTTTTTCTTTTTCTAAAGTTTCTACTACCGGTATTAAAATCAGTATCCCGGTATTAAGATCTGGAAAAAAAATACCGAATACCGGTAATGAACTTTGGTCCGATATTGCAATCCCTATTTATATCAGTTGAAACATTGTACCTGGCTTCTTCGAGAAACTCGTTTGAAAGGGTACTGTTTCCTCATGTCTATACCTTCATGCATGTCTATACCTAAAATGTATGTTTTAATAAACTGTACCTCAAAGTTTGTCCCATCACTGTTGAATAAACCTGCATACTACCTAAATAGTATTAAACCTTTTTTAAAGCTGTATGTTTGATTTAACCCATGCTAAATGTTTTGAATGCCATTGCAATTTTAGTATTTATTATCCGTTATGTTTATACATTTTCTAAAAATGTGCTAATTATTATTTTTTTTATTGCATATGTAATTTTATTAATTTACACATTTTTAAAATAAAACAAAAAAATAAAAACCCGGTATAAGGAATTAAATCTACATTTTATTCACAAACCTTTCTTTTTTATATTCATAAATAATTTATTTTATAAGTGTAAGATCGAATACAGGTCATTGTGAAATGAAGAAATCCGGCGTTATGTATCTTGACTTAAAATATGCGTTAAATGCACGTGACTTGATGTTTACAAGATGTTTTGTGTTAATAATCTTTACAAGTCATCTAATTGAATATATGAAACAAACTAAAAATTAATTACGAAGAAAGGTTTCCCGACAAGCGAAGAGATTAATTGATATTTTGAGTATAAATTTACATATAATTTTTTTTTTCCGTAAGTTATTATTTAAAAAAAAAATAATTATATACTATTGTGTCCAAAACGGAAGACCAATTTTCAATTTAAAATTCCCGAGGCTTATGGAACTTCAATTTTCTTTTTCTCTTTTTAGGTTGCTGGCACTGTCCTGACCTTGACGCCTGTGGTACAAAAGGCAATCCTTGACATCTGTGTGAAATTTCACGTCAAAATATTCAACCGTGTTTGACTTACGTTTGGCTTTTTGTGAGACGCTAAAACTGATTCCGGCAAGTTTTGAAATGTCTGAATGAATTGAGCAAAGAACTTGCATTCAATTTTGTTTGAAGAAACGTATAGAATGTTGCAGCAAGCATTCGGTGAGCATTCCTATATCGGAAAGAAATGTTTACAAGTGGTATAAACAGTTCAATGAAGACAGAGAACGCGTTGAAGACGAAGAGCCCTCTGGTCGACCATCAGCCTTAACCGAGGAAGCTCACGTCCAAACAATTAAAGATTTGGTGCTTGCAAACCGTCGATTTACAATTAGAAACCTTGCTGCTGATGTTGGAATTTTAAAAGGATCGGTCAATTCCATTTTTTGGCCTCAAACGCTTCCAATCTCTATTGGTGCCGAAAACACTGAATGCGCCAGCTCACACTGCATTGATTCTTCGGCACTTTTTCGGCAAAAAATGAAAACCCATATCGCTCCACAACCACCGTATTCACACCGTGCGACTTCTGGTTATTCCCTAAACTCAAAAGACCTCTCCGGGTTGAGACGATTGAGGAGATTCAACTTGAATCGCCGCGCTCTCTGAAGGCCATCCCTGCCGATGATTTTTTAGCATGCATTGAGGATTGGAAAAAATTGGTATAAGTGCATTGTGTCCGGAGGGGATTACTTTGAAGACGATGAAATAAATTTGAAAGAATAAATAAAGAGTTTTTGATAAAAAAATTGGTCTAACTTTTTGGGCGCAGTAACATACTGTTATTTTAAATGTGTACTGTTATTTCAAAAGTACTGTTACAATTTTGTTAAAGTTAAAGAAATCGTGCCACAGAAATATGGCAACCTTTTTTACAAGAAACTGGCAGAACTTTTATCAGATTCGAAGTCATTTCTTACCGATAGTGAATGCTTTCTGACTGACTTTTCCTCTTCTTTGAGCTTCTTAATCCTTTAATGACGACATGATCCTATCTTTCCCTCTGTGACTAATTTCACAATTCTGGTCACTTTCTGTAATAGATAGAAAAAAAGACTTCTGTTTTGAAATGTCAAATAATTGCCTACGTAGAAGACAGTCCCGTGAAGAACTGAGTTCTTCCAATGCGATAGGTAAACATTATTAAAATATCCTAAGATATGAATGACAAGAAAATGAATTATTCATTATAAGGTCTTAGGGTACCTTTGTGAATGACGAGATTGGAATTCGAAACTGACAGGTGGTTTTGAACTGATAGTTCCCATATTTATTGATGTATTTATGTCCCAGCGGGGCCTTAATGGTCGAGTGGCTAGCGCTCTGGCTCTCGGTACCATAGGTTTTGGGTTCGATTCCCGACGGTGCCATGGATGTTTGTAGTGGTTCAGAATCCACTTTAAGCTGTAGGTCCCGGTCCTAATAGGATCGTAGAGCGTTGCGGGGCATTGGTACTCTGCGTTCGTATCTTCAAGTTACGCGCGCCTCTTGGGTAAGGCAAAGTGAGTAACGTCTGTGCAGCACTTGCCTTAAGGCATTCAAGACCAAGCTGTCTAAGTGTTTGCCAGCTGCATTGGAACAAAAAAAATGTCCCAGTAAGATGGTTGAGATAAAACTGTACGCTGGAAAAATATTATCATTGAAATCTAGAGGTATAACAAGTATGCTAATTCTTTCTGATGTTGCAGGTTCCCGTTCAAGAAATTAGTTCCAAATTGTGGACAAAAATATAGTGTAGAGTATTTCGGCCCAACTCGTGGCACAGTGGCAACATGAGCCGCTGGTTGAGCCCTAGGACAGCTGGCAGCTTTATCTGGTAGCTTATCTGGCAGCTTTGTCTTAAAGCTGGCAGCTATTCCGCTGGCAGCTTTATTGTTAACACTGTTTCAAAAATGACGATGTGACTCGATGACGTTTGTGATGAACAGCATCTTGCCTGGTGACGATACGCAAAATGGGATGTAGTTCCTCCTAAAAGTCTTCTCGAAAGGCATTGCCCTCCTTCTGTCACTACGACTATCGTTTTTCTTTCTATCGGTAGTTCTGTTTTTCTTATTAGCAGCAGCTTTCTAGTGGTGCGAGAAGTATTGATCAATTCATACAAACATTTATGGAATCTTCGTTTATTTACAAGCAATATTTACAAAGATATACAGGGTTGATGTCAACATCTCAAAGGCAAAAGCTCAACTGGAAGAAAAGTGTTCTTTTTATAATAAAACAACTCGTTTCCACAGCAACAGATGGTCTCCACGGCAACAGCCCGTTTCCACAGCAACCAACAGCCCATCTCCACGGCTACAGCGCAATTCTGAATCCGTTCCAAACGATTTCTATAAAACAAACGCGTGACGCTGCTTGGCGCGAACTAAAGCATAAAAATTCCAACACCTTCTTCGGTGACTTGGAGCCAAGTCAGACTTCTACTTACGGGAACTCCACAACAGAAGCTGCCCGCTTTCCCTCCATCATATGATTAGACTGCTCATGGGATGCCCTCCCTCCCTCCAGTACACTCAGAATTAGTCATACAAATAGGACCATCACCAGAGGACACTTATGAAGATATTCGTTAAAATTTGCAATGGCAATATATGAATACAGTGTGGTAGCTCCCCCTTTCCTCTTCTTTCTCGCCGTACATCCTGGGTAATGTTGAATCTGCTAAAGTCCTTTCCTATAGAGGAGAAGAACAGGTAATCCGTTGGCAGTTTTGTTGTAGACACTGTTTCAAAACACGAGGAGATTCGATGGCTTTTGTGATGTTCAGCATCTTACCTCGAGAGTCGGCCTACCTGGTGGGAGTTTTTCGGGGTTTCTCCACTACGATACGCAAATGCGGGGTAGTTCCCCTAAAAATCCTCTCGAAAGGCACAGCCCTTCCTTCGAGCTAAGTCAGACTTCTACTTTCGGGTGCACCATCCCAACAGGAGCTTCCCACACCTTTCTTTCTTCCATGAAAACACATGGATTCATAGACTTGATCTATATGCTACGAGCTAGTAGGATAAGAAACAACAACAATAATTTATTTTGACATTTGGGTAATTCCCGAATTTCTGCTCGAATCTGCTATACATCTGCATTTCCTGTAAATAATGGCTGATCACGATAACCCGAATTTTTCAAAATTAAAATATCTACTAAAATTTGTTTTTTTATTACAAACAGATAGATTCCTTCTATTGATGCAAATGAATAGTAAAGAAAAAAAAAAAGGCAAATATGCAACACCAGAAAAAATATTTTTAGTATACATTTTTGTTTTGATTTCCGAATCCAACAAAGTGAAATAAATATTTTTTTGAAAGATACTGACAACTGACAGTTAGTGAAATTTAGGAAAACACGGTCAAAATTTAAGATGGAGCGGAATTTTCTGAATCAGCGATAACTGTAAGTTAAAAATACCCCAACTTTCAAATATTAAAATTTAATATTGTTTACCATTGAAGAGTGACGCACATTTTCTATTTTTATTTCTACATTAATTTAACTACTCTCATCGTGTAAAAACTAGTATATTACGTCACCCCGTTCGATGTAGTAAAAGATTAACTGCATATCATTTTCTTTTTTCATAACACTGTTCAATTAAGTAACTACATCGTTAAACTCTCTGTTGTCAATGCGAAAATAAATCAATTTCTATGCTTGTAAATATCCCTGCCCGAAATAGCCCATAATAAAGGACAAGGTAAAATTTGTGATATAAAACAGTTATTTTTTAGTGGTATACTTATATTTACGGATTTCTCCTTTTTGATAGTCAAAAACATGTTGAGTCGCTTTGATTGCATAATAAAAGGAATCTTGTAATTCTGGTTGACATCCGCTACCTAACATAAAGAACCGGTTGAATTTTATGACCTGCAGTCAGTAGACTATATTTATAAATTAATAAAATAAAAATGTTCAAGTATTCAGTTAATTATAAAGAAAAGTTTAGCAGAGATTTTAAGCAAAAACAATAGAATATGCAAACAAACAAGCTACAGAATAAGCAAAGTGATTATAATTAAAATTATACTTTCAAAATGCTGTAAATAAAGAACCACTTTTCATAGTGAGTTCAAATTTCAGCTGAAGATACTTGAAGAAGGAAGAAATGGTATGGCATTCAAAAATAGTTCCAAAGTGTATTAACATATGGCGCTGTAAGCGGAATAAAGAAGGTGAATTCGGCTGCCAGAGATATTTTGAATCGAAATGACAGTGTATTTGGCATGAGTTGCACATTAAACCCACTGTTGTGTTCAATGTGCTTGATTATTTCGGTTTTCGACGGAAAAATGACTTCTAAATCCTTCCACAGTTGTGACACTGTTAGTGGAAAGCCTGGTTGGTGCTGTTGGGGAGTTGAAAGTTGGTGTTATACGCAACTCATGCCAATTCGATTCAAAATATCACTAGCAGCCGAATTCAATTTCTTTATGCTGTTTACAGCGCTAACTATTGATACACTTTGGACATTGCACATTGCACATTAAGTCAACTGCAGTGTTTTATGTGCTTGGTTGTTTCGGTGTTTTGACCGATAAATGACTTTCCAAGTCATTCAACAGTTGTGACACTGTTAGAGGAAAGCCCGTCTGTCACGGCAAGGTCATACCAAACTGGATGGAAAAAATCGACGGAACTTCTTTTGATACCATACCGTTTCCCCTACTTCAAGTACCTTCAGTTGAAATTTGAACTTACTGTGACGAGTGGTTCTTTATTTACAGCATTTTGAAAGTGGGTCTTTATAATCACTCCGTATTTTTCAGTAAATTGTTAATTTAATAAATTATAACTGTATAAAATTTTATTTTATCTGTTAAGCTGTTATTAAAAAAATTGTTTTATCAAAAATTGTTACTTTCACAATTGCGCAGACGTGAAAGAATTCGTACTATAGGGAATCTCATGTCTACACATCATAAAATAAGTAATTTCATAGTAAAATTCCTGAACTTGGTATTTCCAAACATTCAAGGTCATTTTCATTTACCAGATTCAAGGTTATTTTCTAACGTTAGTGAAAGTTTCCTGACTTGGGTTATCAATTAAATTTTTTTAGTCTCTTAATCTTTGAAGAACCGCAAGTATTTTTTTTTTTTTTTTACTCTGTGATTGATTTCAGAATTCTGGTCACTTCTTGCAATTAGTCAGAAAAAATCTCTGCTTTCAAGTATGAAGTAAATGCCAATGTCTTAAGACAGCCCCATCAAAAAAATTGTGTTTTCCTAATGCAATAGGGGAAAAAAAAGTTATTAAGATTTCCTAATGATAAAAAAAATGAATTATCTGTGAGAAAGCCCTAAGGGGTTTTCGTGGAAGACTGGTTGGGTTTTGGAATCGGCAAAAAAATCGATTCGAATCTTCAACAAGTGATTCTGAACTAAGTGTTTCCTTATTTCTTGCTATATTAGAGAGTTTTTGCATAACGTTTTTTTATCGTCCGATATTTTTTTCTTCCTATCGCGCATGTTCATATGAATAGCTCAGTAATGCAGTATTAGAGATACGCATGCGCAATAGGTACAATGTTTCCTATGAGCATGCGCGATGGGTGTGATAAATTTGTATGCTGGAATCTGGCATCTAGGGAAATGGAAAAAAAAAAGTGTAATTTTGAAAGATTCAGGCAATTAATAACTACTGAAATTTGTTAAATATTTAAGATTGATTGAATTTGATTAAATTTGGGATTTTCTGAATCACCTATGACTGTTAATCAAAAATACTCAAACATCTAAATCAGGGATGGCCAACCCAAAAGATCTTGCGGGCCACTTAGGAAATGCATCATAACCCCGAGGGCACCATATAAAATTATATATCCACCTATTAGATTTAGACTCACTATAAACATTTTTTGAAGTGCAAAAATTGAAACATAATGAGTTATTATTTTTGTGTTTACTATTATTCTTATATGTAGACATAGATAATATAATAATAATGATACTAAACTCACATTGTAAAGAAATATATAACACTAAAAATGAAATAAAAATATATAAAGTTAAATATAAATATATAAATATAAATGAAATAAAAAAAAAAAAATGAAATCAATAAAAAATATTTATTTTACTAGTGCGATATTTGTTTCTCCACTCTTTCAAGCTTTTGCAAATCGATCTCAATTTGGGCACATTTTTGTGTTTCGTCCGTTATGTTTGAGCGTGTTTTGTGTTGGGTCAATTTCATTTTCGAAAAAAACGATTCGCAGGTGTAAGTTGAACCAAAAGCGTTAACAACCTTTTTGTGCCTGATTTCTTAAATTGGAAAATTTCTCTTTGTGATATAAGTGCTATAAAAATCTATTTTTGATTCTGTTTCAAACATGTGCTTTAATTCAATATTGTGTTGTAAGCCAACCAATTCCATTTGGAGATATTCTGAGGCCGACTCGATTTCAACACGAAATGGAGATGAATATATTTCAAAAATTTTGTTGTATTTGTCTAACTCTAAATTAGAATCTGCTTTCAAAAAGCAGCTGTTTTAATTATTTTGGCCGTTATAAAATAAATATATTTTGTAAAAGTGTGATAAATCTCAAGGGGAAAATGTTCAAGGCCGGCCACTGGTTGGCCACCCCTGATCTAAATATTAAAAAAGGGTGAAGCGCATTTACATCCTGTTATTTTTATTTCTACATTAATTTAATCACGTTTCTCATATTAAAACTAATACATTGCGTCACTATACTGTCTGATATAGTAAAAGATTTTTTTTTTTATAACCCTATTTAGCTCGGTAACTACATCATTAAACTTTCTTATGTTGGTATGAAAGTAATTTAATTTCTAATATACTTTTATATCCGTACCCAAAGTAATGCAAAAAGGTCAAGGTAGAAGTTGCGATATAAAATGGTTATTATTTTTTTTTTTTTTTTTTACTGCAATATTTATTTTTTATGGTCTTCTGATATTTAACCGTCAAAAACACAGTTCACAAAACACAACTCAAAACAGTCACATTTCATTGCATAATAAAATGAATCATGTAATTCTTGTTGACATCCACTACATGTTGACATCGCGATATAAAAAACCGGTTGCATTTCATAACCTGAAGTCAGGAGACGTCCTTTATGAATCGTTGCAATAAACATGCTGAAATACACTAAATGGATAATAATTTTTGACTTATAAGAGCTCTTCAAATACATTTCAGTTACATAAAAACCACCAATGATAACCGATCGTATTAAAAATAAGAATATCTTCTTATATCTGGTAATAAATCTATAAAAAAAATTTTTAGAACACGTGCAGAAAACCTTTTATTGTTTTTGGTAACTTAAATACAATGTATGGTTGATTGGTTTGCCTCTGTACGGTTGTGCACACGAGGCCTAAACAGACTGGGACCTACAGTTTAAAGTGGATTCCGAACCGCTAACAAACATACAGGCCATCGGCAGAATTCGAACCTCAAGCCTGTGATACTAAAGGCCAGAGCGCTAACCACTTGGCCGCAAGGCCACTGATGTTTTTTGAAGTGGTATTAGAAAATAATTTAAATGTGGTATACTACACTCTTTGCTCGAGATATTATGCTCACTTCGATTTCCGCTTATTTTTCCAGTCGAGTTAGCGGCCTGATGGTCAATTGACTAGCGTTCTGTCATTTGGTACCACAGTCTTCAACGAATCCTGCAGTGACATGGATGTTTATGATTGGTTAGAATTCACTTTAAACTGTAGGTCTAGGTCTGTTTAGACCTTGTGTGCCCAAGATGACCGTAGAGCGACAAATCAAAATTATTGGTTGGGTTCCAACCTTAAAAATTCCCACAGAGGACAATAGGCTCAATCATTGAGTGAAAGGGGTATCGACAACACCTAATACAATCCAGGCTAGGTGGCGTGCCTTTTGGAGGTTCAGAATTGATTTCTTCTGTACAAGTGACTCACGTTCGCACTGCCCCTTTATTACTTTGCAGCAAGTAACCTCGACCATGATTATGGTAGAATGTCCTATCTGGCCAACATGTTAATTCGTTGGGTCCCTTTGCGACAAACATCCTTTCCATATTATAAAACAATCCCCGTCTACCTGCATTTAGCCTTACAAAAATTTCCATCTAGCAACAGCTAAACAGCCACTGCACGAAGCCAATTAACAATAGTTTTTCAAAGGGAACACCAACCCCTTCTTTATTTTCGGTGATCGTAGAATTGTAGTCATAAAGTAGCATTCAGTAGGAAGCAGTCTTTGATTTTCAAATTGTCTAGCATCCCGCGGGGAAGGGGAGTTTTCAAACATAAACACTATATTCTACATACATTCAAAATACACTAAAAACTTGTACATTCGTAACACAAAATATATAAAAATTAACCATAATTGCTCTTTAATAGTTATAACATAAAATGGCTCATTAAAATAAATTAAGGAAAATAAATTATAAAAATTTTTTTTATATGCATGTCGAGACGACAATCACCGTAGTGAGTGCAATGGATGGCTGCAGGGGATACGTACCCGAACCGTTTTATGCCTTGTTTTGAATTACGATGGGTCTTGTGTTTTACTTATGTCTTACCGATAGACGATAAGAAGACTTTTAGGAAAAAGTGCTGTCCTCGTAATTTGCGTATCGTATGGGAGAAAACACAGAAAGTTCCCACCAGGCCCTGCCATGGATGGCCAGATGCTTTATGCATGAGCTACACACATTAATGAAACTCCCTTTATGTTTCCACAGATTGAATATTTTATAGATCTACATTATAAACGTCCATTGATGCACCCATAGAAAAAATAATTCTATCCCAGCTTCTGTTTCAGCATTTCTATGGAGAAGGAATTTGCCCATGTCTTCCAGCAAACAATAATTTTTCTTACTTAAAAGAATATTAGAAGAAGAATAAAAGAATCCATACTGAAATAAAACGTTAATTTAACTAAAAAAAAAATTGTCATTTAACACATCTCATCTGTTTTTAGCATTTATCAGGAAATTTCCTGTATCATAAGTACTAAAAATCAACCCTGGCATTCAGATCTCATTAAGTCTTAAAGATACTGACGAAAACGTGGAAACAGGTCCAAGAGGTAAACAATTCCAATTCAAAATGTCTACTTCGTTACGCAAATCTATAGAACTTTTTATATAATCTATTTTTAACCTTTTAATATGTAATGGGTTGACTAAATCATAACATTCAAATTGTTTTTACTATAGTGCAAAATAATTGAAATACCGAAAACCCAAAGCACAGAATGAAAAACAAAAAGGAAAATTATACAAAATTAAGGATGGAACTGTCTGTGAATACAAATTATATTCGTCTTTTTCCGTTGTTGAACATCGGTGCCTGACTGGGAACGACGCATTTGATGTTAAGCATCATCGGCAGGCAATCGTGAATTCAAACTGTATTCAAGAATTACATATATTTTTTTGTTTGCTGTTGAACATCAGTAGGTATCGTGTTTACATACGTATGAATAATATTTTTGTTCCTGTCGAGGACATCGTGTAGTCATATGTATGAATTATATTTACTTTTTTCTGTTGAATTACGGTGCTGATTGAGGAACGATGCATTTGTTATAGTCATTTTTGCTGAAAATCATCGGTAGGCATCGTGTTCCACATATGTATGAATGATATTAATTTTTTTTTTGTTGAACATCGGTAGGCATCGTGTTTCACATATGCGTGAATGATATTATTATTATTGAATTTTTTTTGTCAAACATCGGTAGGTATCAGTGTCCACATATCTATGAATTATATAAGTTTTTTTTTTTGTTACTGAACATCGGTAGGCATCGTGTCTCACATATGTATGAATTATTTTTATTTTACACTGAAGTTACAAAAGTCATGGGATAGCAATATGCAAATTTTCAGATGGCAGTAGCATCGCGTAGAACAGGTATAAATGCGCAGTGCTTTCGCAGAGCTTTCATTTCTGTTCAAGTTATTCATGTGAAGTGGTTTTGACGTGATGATGACCGCACGACGGGAATTAACAGACTTTGAACGCAGAATGTTAGTTGGAGCTAGACGCATGGGTCATGCCATTTCGGAAATCGTTAGGGAATTCAACATTCCCAGATCCACTGTGTCAAGAGTGTGCCGAGAGTATGAAATTTCAGGCATAACATCCCACCATGGACAGCGCAGTGGTCGACCGCCTGCACTTAACGACCGAGACCAGTGACGTCTGCAAAGAGTCGTAAATTCTAACAGACAAGCAACACTGCGTCAAATAACCGCAGAAATCAATGTGGGACTTACAAGGGACTTGTCTGTTAGAACTGTGCGGAGAAATTTGGCTTTCTTGGGCTATTCCAGCAGAAGACCGACTCGAGTGCCTTTACTGACAGAACTACATCGCTTGCAGCGACTCTCGTGGGCACGTGAGCATATCGGTTGGTCCCTAGATGAATGGAAAACCGTGGCCTGGTCCGATGAGTCACGATTTCAGTTGGTAAGAGCTGATGGTAGGGTTCGAGTGTGGGCGCAGACCCCACGAAGCCATGGACCCAAACTGTCAGCAAGACACTGTTCAAGCTGGTGGTGGCTCCATAATGGTGTGGGCTGTTTTTTTTCATGGCATGGACTTGGTCCTCGGGTGCGACTGGACCGAACATTGACTGGAAATGCTTATGTTCAGCTACTTGGAGATCACTTGCAGCCATTCATGGACTTCCACATGGAGCCATTCATCATCGTGACTCACATATGTGTGAATTATTTTCATTTTATTTGCTGCTGAACATCGGTAGTCATCGTATTCCATATATTTATGAACTTTATGTACTCTTTTGCTGTTGAACATCAGTGGAAATCATGTTCCACGTATGTATGGATGATATTATTATCTTTTTTGTTGTTGAACGTCGGTAGGCACTGTGTTCCACATATGTATGAATTACCTATATTGTTTTGTTGCTTTTGAACATCGGTAGGCATTGTGCTCCACAATTGCATTAATTATTTTGTTGTTGAACATTGGTAGGCATCATGCCCCCTGTATGAATTATAGTTATTTTTTTTTTGCTGCTCAACATAGGTAGGTATTGTGTTCCACATATGTATGAATGATATTATCTTTTTTTCCTGTTTAACATCGGTAGGCATATATGTATGAATTATATTCACTTTTGTTGTTGAACATTGATGCCTGATTGAAGAACGATGTATTTGCTGTTGAACGTCATGGGTAGACATCGTGTTTCACATATATATGAGTTATAAAAGTTTTTTTTTTACTGAACATCGGTAGGCATCGTGTCTCACATATGTATGAATTATTTTCGTTTTATTTGCTGCTGAACATCGGTAGTCATCGTATTCCATATATATATGAACTTTATGTACTCTTTTGCTGTTGAACATCAGTGGAAATCATGTTCCACGTATGTATGGATAATATTATTATCTTTTTTGTTGTTGAACGTCGGTAGGCATTGTGTTCCCCATATGTATGAATTACATATATTTTTTTGTTGCTTTTGAAAATCGGTAGGCATTGTGCTAAAACAATTGCATTAATTATTTTGTTGTTGAACATTGGTAGGCACCGTGCTCCATATATATATTAATTATTTTGCTGTTAAACATCAGTAAGCATCGTGCTCCACATATGTATGAATTATATTGATTTTTTTTACTGATGGACATCGTGTTCCACATAGGTATATATATGATATTAGTGTTTTTTTTGGTGTTGTTAAACACCGGTAGGCATCGTGTTCTACATATGTATACCCACACACTCTCATCACCTCATCATTTGTCAGTGTGAAAGCACACTGACAAATGATGAGGTCAGAACTCTTAAAAACTAACCGCTTCACGCGTGTTGTATGGGAAAAATGCCCTGTTACTGCCCCCACGTACCCTGATTATTGGTGCCGGACGCTTTATACACGTTGTCACAATCGTCCATCGCGTCTACCCAAATATGAAAGTATTTATTGCACCTTACGCCTAAAGCAGATTTGAACTTGAATTCTTCATCACGTGTTAGCTGGGCACGTGTCCACATTTCAGTATGTGCATTTGAAATTAGATTCCTTTGGAATAAATTTAAAATTAACTCTTTCAGAATACAAATACAATGTTTCATTCCCATAAAAGTACGGAGAGTTAAATTTATTGTTTCATAAAATTATTATTCACGTGGCGGACTTTTGGTGCGAAATATGTCAGAAAATATTTCAAAATTGCTGGGATGTCATATCTGCCGAAGGTCACATCTAATTTCTAATTGCCATTCAAATGGACATTACATAATAATCAACATTAAAATAATTGCCAGTCAGCCTTATGAGTAATTAAATGAAAGGCAGTATCAGCACTATTTGATCAGCATTATTTGAACTAGATAAACTTGAACTTAGATATCCTTGACAATTGCCGAATTTCTTTTGTGCGTCTGTGAAATGCAAAGCTGATGCCAAATCTGCGTTCAGAAATTTCCGCGTTGGTAGCTACAGTGGTGCAAGGACGGATGACCTACTAACGAACGTATTTTTAAGGATGTGACGTCACCACTGTCGGGAGCCAAGAAACGGAACTGCATTTAGGATTCACCGGGGTCTTCTAAAAAAAAAAAAAATCGGGAGTCTATTTCCACAGTATATCCTAATTTTACTTATTTTTCTAGCACACATACTTGGAAAAATTAAATTTTTCTGCATTATTTGCGTAAGTGATTTAAAAGGATTGATAAAAGCCGTAAGAAATAATGCACCACCAAATTGTAAAAATTACTAAATTTCTTTTGTCTGAATTGGCATTGGTGAAATTACTTTTTGTCTGAAGTATTCTAAAATTTTATTAAATTGAAAAAAAAAAAAAAAAAAAAAACAGAAGTTATTTTAATAATAATTTAATAATATTTTAATAATTATTTTTATTAATAAGAATTATTTTAAAATTTAAATATTTAAAAACACTTTAAAACAAATAACAACTTATAGGTAGTAAAATCGTTAAAAATTATAAAATTTAAAGTTTATATAAATATAACATAAATAAATTTTTAAATCTTATATGACTTTTATGAATGTTTATTATATTTTTATTTGTATATCGTTAGTTCTTTTCATTATTATATAATAAAAGAATATAAATTTTCTAATTTATTATTTATATAAAAATAAATAAATTATTTAATAAAAAATTGATTATTTAAGTATAGTTAAAAAAGTGATTGATAAAAGTCGTAAGAAATAATGCACCAACAAAGTGTATGGTTGAAACTACTTTTGTCTGAAATATTCCTACAATTAGATTAAATAGAAAAAAAAAATATTTTAATACTAATTTAATAATATTTTAATAATTATTTTTATTAATAAGAATTATTTTAAAATTTAAATATTTAAAAACAATTTAAAATAATTAACTTGTAACTTTAAATGTAAAGATTAAATAAATATTATTTAAATAAACTATTCTTATTGGTTTATTTAAATGTCTTTCACGTGCTTTTTTGTTAAATTTCTTTCACGTGTTAATTTTTTATAAAATTTATTTCACGTGCTTTCTTATTTAATTTCTTTCATTTGTTTTTTTATTAAATTTCATTCACGTGCATATTATATGTTATATAATCTTTTGGAATTTTAAAAGTTTTAATTTTTATTTAATGTTTTCTTTTTTTGAGTTTTGAACGATAACGGATGAACATAATTTATTGCCTGAATATTTATTGATATTTTTTTTATTTTGTTTATTTAAAATTGGTATTATGCGTTTTCTTCTTAAATTAAATTTTTGTTTGGTGGTGAGTGGGTCAGCGATGTCCTGGACCACTTTCAGCTTTTCTTATTGGCTTATTATTTTCTTCAATTTCTTTCACGACCTATTCTTATTGATTTATTTAAATTTCTTTCACGTGCATTTTTTATAAAGTCGTTTAGAATTCTATATTTTTTTATTTATTTATTATTGTTATTAAAACTCAATTTAGAATTCTCTATCCTTTAATCAATAGAAATTCAGCTTTACCTCTTAATCTCAAAATTCTAATATATCTCTCTTATCTTCGTCCAGTATTAGCTTATGCAAGCCCAGTTTGGGGTTCTGTTGCACGTACAAATTTTGAAATTATTCAAAGGCTAGAGAACAAAACTCTCAGAATGTTAACGAATTCCCCCTGGTACTTTCGCAATGACGATATTAGACGAGCTCTCTCGATTCCAAGTTTAAGACAATTTATTCACAAAATTTCTACTAAATTCTATAACGATACGCGAAAACATCAATAACTCCGTTTTAAATATCCTACAAAATTACGATTATGATATTTCTTCCCGCAAACATAGCAAAAGACCTCGTACTGTTCTAAATATTTTAAATTAATTCCTTGCAACTGCCTAGATGAAAAAAAGTTCGCTTCTGTTATTATTATTTTTTTTTACATGCAACTGATTTCATCAACATATTCACTTTTGAAATTTTTGTTATTGTTAATTTTTTAATTTTATTAAATAAATAAATCTTTTTTTTAAAAAAGGGCATTTAATTGTCTATTTTTCTTATTCACTCAAAGGGCATGAAACCACCGCTATTTTTTAACATTTTACAGTGAAGGAGCTAGTGGCCGCTACGCGCCCAAGGATCTCCGTGTTAATTTACAATATGAGAATTATATAGTTTTTTTTATTCTTTATTTAATGTTTCTTTTTGTGAGTTTTGAATGATAACTTACGAACACAATTTATTGCCTGTATATGATTTATTGATACTTTTTATTCCTTTGTTTGTCTAATATTTCGTCATACATTCTGTTCTTACATAAAATTCTAACATATATATCGGCCCAGAAAATTAAACTTTTTTATATTATTATTATACTTTTATGATTTTATTTTTTCGTATTATTATATATTTCTTTTCATTATTATAATTATTCTATTAATATTTTTTATTTTTATTACATTTTTCTATGATTATTACTATACTTTGTGAATAAATACAAAAAAAAAAAAAAGGATTTTAAAAAGAATTTTCTTAAAACAATCTAAAGTACGAGAATAATTTATTTTATAACAAAAGAAGTATAAGCGATATTTTTAAAAACTGTTTTTGTGTATTTTTCGAAATATTTTATTTTCTTTGCAGTAAGATGATTTATTTCAACAATTCTGTTAATTTATAAAAAAAATATCTGACATATTTTTATAATTTATTACTAAACAAGTAATATAAAAAAATTTTTTTAAAGTCAATTCCTACTTTTTTTTTCACATTATTGCAGAAAGTCCTTTATAAATAATTTTCATTCATTTTTTTAAGTTTATCTGGCGCCATCTATTGGTAGATACATACAACTTAAATCTAAAAAAAACTAAAATTAATTAATTAAATTTAATTAATGAATTAATATTAGAAAAAAAACTGTATTAATTTCCAGTGTCATCCACTACAAGTTCAAAAAAAAAAAAAAATGTATTTGAACTAGAGTGGATGAATAAAAGTATTTTATGAACGATTGAAAATTTGAACAAGATATATATAGGGAGAGTGTGAGCTAATAGAAGGAATTGAAAAAGTGAAAGTAAATTGAAGCAAAAATGTCAAATTAATTTTAAAAAATAATCAAGCTATCCAACTAAGACATGAAAAATAAATAAAAATTCATTATAATTTTTCGATGGCCTTTGGGATGTTTATCATCTCGTGAATCGGACTACCTGGTTGGGAATTTTCTAATTTTTCTCCCATATGATGAGTAAATGCGGGAGAGTTCCCCCTGAAAGTCCTCCTGGAGAGTATTTCAATTGGCTAGCACTCTGCCCTTTGGAACCACAAGCTTCAAGTTCGAATCCTGCCGGTGGATAGATGTTTGTTAGTGGTTTAACCTAAGTGTTTCCAGTCTGTTTAGCCTAAAGTTTTAGCCAGTCTGTTTAGTCTGTTTACAAAATGACCGTAGACCGACAAATCAAACCAAACTAATCAACTTAGGGGTGCACCCTCACAACAGAAGCTGCCCCCTTCCTTTCTTTCAATAGCATGCAGGGTTCATAGATATGGCCTAGATGTTGCTGTCGATCAACTTTGATAAGAAATAATAACAACACATTTTAATTTTAAATCACAACAATGATTTTTAACATCCCAGAACTTCAAATATATTTCCTTTAGCTTGAAAATATTTTGATATCTTGTGATAATTTTTTATATAATGCATACAATCTAAATAAAATATCTCCCTTATCTCACAGTTGAAAAACATGAATGAAACTTTAAAAAAAATTATTCAACAGGTGTATTACCCAAATCGAAGCCCCTTTTCTCTCATGAAGTACTAGTAGTTCCACAAAGTAACAATAACAAAACATTAACTGATAAGGTATTCAGATTTAAACTGCTTGCACAACTTGATAAAATACAATGGTAAAAAGTGATAAAAATGTACTTTCCGTAAAAGATACAAATGGATATTTTTGTAGGTGACATTTCAATCGGTACGTCACAAACCAAGAAATCTTTCTAGATGTGATAATATGTGTGTGGGATATATCTATTTTTTTTTTGTTGCAGTCAATATTTATAAAGGAGTGACATCAGCGTTTGTTACCAAGTGACAAAATGTGGACTCGTGTTTTGGTGTGTGAATGGGGCGACACGTTGCGACATCCGTGATTGACTGTCAGTAAACATCGCACTGATATTTGTTTTTGTTGGGATGACTGTGGTTTTTTCTGAGATTTTGAGAAACAGGAAGATGTAACATAAATTTTTCGTTTTTAAGGCATAGCATTGAATCGGAATTTTATTCGGATAATATTAAGTGTTCATGCCTGATGGCCGAATGACTAGCGCTTCACATGTTTCGGGTTCGAGTCCCGGTGGTGCCATGGATCTTTGTAGGGTTCGGAATCCACTTTAAACCGTAGGTCCCGGTCTAATAGGATCGTAGAGCGTTGTGGAGGTAGCATTACTCACATCCGTAGCATACCTTCAAGTTACACGTGACCCCTGGGTAGTGTTAAATGAGTAACAGCGATGCCGCCCTTGCTTATGACATAAAGATTAACTGTCACTGTATTGCCAGCTGCATTAGAGCAACGATAACAACATATTAAGAGTACAAGTATCTGCAACAACTTAGGTACGAGATACCGTAGTTAATAATAAAATAGAGCAATTTTTTGTCTTTATATGTTTTTTTAATATTTTAAAAATGAGTAAAATCAATAGAGTATAATCTATCTTTATTATGTGGTTTGCAGGTTGGGCAACTAAATTGTAACTGGGTGTGGTTGGGTCGAGATACTTGAGGCAAAGTTTGGAGAACTCCCAGTTTTATTGACACACGCACAAACACCACACAGATATAGTATAATTAGAGAATACAATATTTAACACATTCAAAGACATACAATTACAGATTCGTGAAAGGACATGCCGTAAACCCGATACTCGGGTACGCAAAAAGTGCGCCAAAGATACTTCGTCTCCGGGTGAGAGTTTGCAGGCCAACACAGGGTTGCGTTAAATATATTTTCTCTCGGGATGAGAGATAATAAACTAAAAGCTTCTCAACAGGAGGGCAGATTGTGCTATACTTTCTTTCGGGGAGAGTCTCGAGGCCGACTGACCCTTTCTTCTGAAAGCCACAGCGTCTTGATGGACAATTGGCTGGCGCGTTGATCTTTGGTACTACAGGCTTCATGTTCGAATCTTACAGGTGGCATGGATGGTGGTACGGATGGTGGGTTGGAGAACTCACAATTTTATTTATACAATATTTACATACAATTAGAGACATACAATATTTAGCACATTTAAAGGCTTATAACTACAAATTCGTGGAAAGACTCCATTTCTAAGCCAAAAATACGATACCCGCAGGATGTGCGAAATATACTTAATATTTTTTTTTCCTTTGTTAAGACATCGAACAGACGTGGTAGATATATAAATTATTATGTTACGAAATAATGCCAAAAAAATATATTACAATATTAGAAGCATATCCCGCTATCTCAAAGATACGAATATTCTGGAAAATAAATTATGTTATCATGGTATAAATAGGACAATAAAAAAATTGTTTGTTGTAAAGTTGTTGTTTGCAACCATACTGTTTTAAATTAATTAAAATTTTCAATTTGATCCGCTTGTTTCATTTACTTCAGTATTTATGTGTCATTTACTTTAATATAATATTTTGAATTTATTTTAGTATACTATGTTCTACTTACTTTCCATGAATTCAGGTTAGAATTCCATTTTTTTTTTTAGTGTACCATGTCGTGGTGTTGTGTGTTCAGTGTCCGGCATCGTGGGGCGGATATCTCATGGGTAGTCTACTCATGGATGGAGGGGAAGGGGGCAACTTATGTTGTGATAGAGCACCCGTACATAAAAGTTTCACTTGGATCCGAATTGCTGAAGAAGGAGGGCAGTGGCTACCCGAAGGACTTTGAGGGGAATCACCCAGCATTTGCGTATTATGGGCAAAAAACCCATAAAATTCCCACCATTCCATGCTTCATTTTTTAGTGTACCATGTCGTGGTGTTGTGTGTTCAGTGTCCAGAATCGTGGGGCGGATATCTCATGGGTAGTCTACTCATGGATGGAGGGGAAGGGGGCAACTTATGTTGTGATAGAGCACCCGTACATAAAAGTTTCACTTGGATTCGAATTGCTGAAGAAGGAGGGCTGTGGCTACCCGAAGGACTTTGAGGGGAATCACCCAGCATTTTGCGTATTATGGGCAAAAACCCGTAAAATTCCACCATTCCATGCTTCATTTTTTAGTGTACCATATCATGGTGTTGTGTGTTCAGTGTCCGGTATCGTGGGGCGGATATCTCATGGGTAGTCTACTCATGGATGGAGGGGAAGGGGGCAACTTATGTTGTGATAGAGCACCCGTACATAAAAGTTTGACTTTGCTGAAGGGAGGGCAGTGGCTTCCCAAGGACTTTATTCACCCAGCATTTGCGTATTATGGGCAAAAACCCGTAAAATTCCCGCCAGGTAGCCTGACTAACGGGGCAAGATGTTGAATCGCAAACACTATCGACTCTCCTCGTTTTTGGAAGCAATATCTACTACAATACCGACAGAAGAATCGAACCTCAGCCCCAATACACATCAGCGGCGCACTAACCACTGAGCCACGAGTTGGACAGTATAACATGCTAACTATTCCAGGTATTAAAAAATACATCCTAGAAATCCTATCAGAAATCGCCGACCGCTTATCGCTTCTTTGCTTATCGTATTGAAAAACATAGAAAACTGTAACTAGGCAATTTCAGATGAGGCGAGACAGTCATAACTTCCCTCTAAACACATTTTTAAAAGCAGTAATGGAAACACGTGTTACAAATGAAAATTTAATGCAGATGAACTGGCATGTTAGTTAAAATATAATTTTTAATAAAAATACCGCTTCTGCTTAACAACATCTACTTATCAAAAAAACAATATTGTCTATCTTTTTTAGGCTGTTCAAATAATAAATTATGTATAAAAAAATGCTTATTATGCATATTTCTTTAAAAACTGCTCTTTAATAGTAGTAATTTTTTCATCGAAACAAGAAATTATACAGAAATAATCGTAAAATTTGCTAAATTCTTGAATAATGAAAGTGTTATCATATATCTCCAACGTATTAAACTAAGTTACGTAAGTATGTTGAAAAAGATTACAATGTATACAATGCAGAAGGTTACATAAATATTCCAGCAGATACAAGGAAGCTCTGAGCATTCCAAATGCCCTTTCGTTTAATAACTTTTTATTCACAACGACTCTGTGCTACAATATTTTATGTTTGTCACTTACAGTTTAACAGCCTTGAAAATATTTTCACTGCTATACACTGACATCTAAATTCCTTCGTTTTTAATATAATTCCAAAAGTATTAAAACTCATTTATATGCAATATCATTCAGCGAGTTTTATATCAAGGTCGTAATATTTATATAACAAGCCCTGTTTGTAAGTTAATGTTTTCAAATATTAATGCAAGCGAATTTACGGTACATATCTATGCGACCGTTAATAAAAAGGATTTTTATAACAGAATACAAAGTAACTTTCAATTCTGTATTCCCAAAGTTTCCTTTACTATGTTAAATCTTTTAGCCTAAAAAAATATCACGCCACTGTTTACGAATCTTTGCTTCCATTTAAAATGTTCCCCTCAATTTTATTTGCTTTTCATCATATGTATTATCTATGTGTAACGTAATGTATATCAATAACCTAGTAATGTAACATAATATATATATATATATGTATCTATATACATGTTACATATCCAAGTATAATCTAATTTCAATATATCTATATCTTTATTTAACCTAGACATGTGTAACCTATGTTTATCTCTCTCTCTCTCTCTCTCTACATATATATATATATATATATATATATAAGAGAGAGAGATATAAACATAGGTTATATATATATATAAACTCACGTCCATAAATTAAGGATAATTCAGAATCACACAGAAATTAAATTTAATGTTTAAAAGTTGGGGTATTTTTAACTTACAGTTATCGCTGATTCAGAAAATTCCGGTCTATCTTAAATTTTGACCTGTGTTTTTCCAAATTTCTCTAGCTGACAGTTGTCTGTATCTTTCAAAAAATATTCCTATCACTTTGTTTTATTCGAAAATTAAAACAAAAATGTATACTAAAAAATATTTTTTTCTGGTGTTGCATGTTTGCCTTGTTTTTTTTTTTTTTTTTTTTTTTTTACTATTCATTTGCATCAATAGAAGGAATCTATCTGTTCGTAATAAAAAAAACAAATTTTAGTAGATATCTTAATTTTGAAAAATTCGAGTTATTGTGGATCTGCCATTATTTACAGGAAATGCAGATGTATAGCAGATTCGAGCAGAAATTCGGGAAATTACCCAAATTTCAAAACAAATTATTGTTGTTGTTTATGCCTCGTAGCATATACACTCATGTCCATAAATTAACAGAATGATAAATTCAGAATCACACAGAAATTGAACTCTAAAAAAAATTTCACCTGTAGAATTATCACACACATCTTGAAGAAGAATATGCAAATTACAGGAAACCACCAGATGGCGCTGATAGTGCGTCACAATGACGAGTCTAAGAGAGGGGTATATAAGGAATGGTGGCAAAGAAGTAAAACTGTTCACAAGCGCTTTAAAAGCCTTTCAGTGCAATAACCGCATAGTTATGGCACAAAGGAAGCATTTGGATGATTTTTTACGTGGTAGAATTATTGGACGACTGGAATGTGGACGTACCCAGCTGGAAGTTCCGAGGAACTTGGAATCGCCCAGAGTGTCATCTCCAGGCTTTGGCAACGATTCCAAGATGATGGTAATGGGAGTAGATGTTACAGCACAGGTCGCCCCGAGTTACAACGCCGAATGAGGACCGGTATTTAGCACTTATTGCCAAAAGAAACAGACGGAGCACAGCATCAGACCTGTCTCGTCAGCTACCGGTACGACAGTTTCAAGGCAGACCGTGTACAGACGGTTAGGGCACATGGGTCTATATGCTCGTAGGTCTGTCAGATGTGTTCCACTTACCGCAACTCACTGTCGCCTGCGATTAATCTGCAGTAGAAAGCATGCATTGTGGACACCGCAACAGTGGTCTTGTGTGATGTTTCCGACGAGTCCAGGTTTAGTTTGCAGTCTGATTCTCGCCGGACTTTCATATAGAGAGCGCCAGGTACCCGTTACCACCAAGAGAACACCATTGAACGACACCGTTACGGTGGTGCAGGATGGCTCGTTTGGGAAGGAATTATTCTTGGTTCCAGAATTGACTTGCATGTTCAGAGTGTAACGATGACAGGCCACATCTATCGGGATGTCATTCTGGAACAACATGTACGTTTGTTTCGGGGCGCCATGGGTGCTGAATTTCTGTTTATGGATGACAACGCTCGTCCTCACCGTGCAAACATTGTAGACGAATGCCTTCAATTGGGGATATCACCCGTATGGATTGGCCAGCATACTCACCGGACTTGAATCCAATAGAGCATGTGTGGGTATGCTTGGCCGACGAATTGCAGCCCGTCAACTCCCTCCCACCTGTCAACCGGAACTTTGGAGGGCATTGCTTGATGAGTGGTGTAATATTCTCCCAAGATCAGATTGATAATTTGATACTGAGCATGTCTAGGCGTTGTAAGGCCTGTATTGCATCGTCCGGGAGACATACTCCATATTAACCATCATACTAACCATGTCATACTGTTTTTGTAAATAGGTTCTTTTTTAAATTTGCTCCAGGGAGTAAAAATCGCAATTTTTATTAATTATGTCAAACATATAGCATCTTTTTTGCTCTTTACCTTTTTGTTTGGTAAATAGACTTTACAAATAAGTCAAATTTGATTTGCTTCTGTCTTTTTCTTTGCCTGAACTTCATTATCTTTAATTTATGGACATGAGTGTATATATATAACCCAAGCATGTGCAACCTAATGTCTATCTATATGTAACCTAACCATGTGTAATCTAATGTTTATACATATTCAACCAAGCCATATGCAACATAATATCTATCCTTATTCCTATCTTTATCTAACCTAATCTTGGGCAACCTAATGTCATATCTTTATCTAACCTAGACATGCGGCCTGCTGTCCAAGGGGCTAGCGCTCTGGCCTTTGGTATCCCAGGCTTCAGGCTCGAATCCTGGCGATGGCATGGATGTTTGTGAGTGGTTCGTAATCAACTTTAAACTGTAGGACTCGGTCTGTTTAGCTCTCGTGTGCACATGTGGAATATGTGGAAGCGATTTTAGCCATGAAACATCTTGCCTTCATGTGTGACAAATGACGAAGTTCTGACAGTAGCTCTCTTTTGCACACCCAGGTGATGATCTTTGTTGATGCATGCCAGATTGCCTGACCTTGCTGAACTGCATAAAGTTATTACTTAGTATTTTATATTGAAGTAAACAAAACTGGCGCAAGTTATAATGCTTCGCGTGTTAGAACTATAATGCTCTTTTATATATTTTTTTAATTAATGGGCCTTCACTATTATGAAAGGATACTTACCAAAGATAGCCTTACTGAAGTTCTCACTTTGACTCCCTCCCACCTTGAGACTAACGGAAGAATGTTCCAGATTATAGCTTTACCGTGACCATATCCAAAATAGACGTGGAATGTTTCTGTCTCATACCGTTTCGAACCCAGTATCTTTGGCTTTACAGCCCAACTAGTTGTTCATCATGCTATTTGCAATAAAGTATAAGACTATCACCACACCACATTACTGAAACTTAAGTTGACAGTCCCTTTACAGTTTAGGAATGATGGCGCTGAAGTGTACCCACACTCAGTGATGTAGGTATGAATTTCAAAGGGTTCAATAAAACAAGTAATATAATTTTTTTTTTTTTTTTAAAGTCAATTCCTACTTTTTTTTTCCACTCTATTGCAGAAAAGCCCTTTACAAATAATTTTCATTTATTTTTTGAAGCTTATCGGGAGCCATCTATTGGTAGATACATGCAACTTAAATATATAAAAAAAAAAAAAAAAAAAAAAACTAAAATTAATGAATTAAATTGAATGAATGAATTAATATTTGAAAAAACTGTATTAAGATCCAGTGTCCTCCACTACAAGTTTAAAAAATGTTTTTGAAGTTGAGTGGATGAATAAAAAGCATTTCATGAACGATTGAAAATGTGAACAAGATATATATAGGGAGAGTGTGAGCTAATAGAAGGAATTGAATTAGAAAGAGGAATAGAATAGGTAGAAGAATTACAATGATTGTGGACAGTATGTAAGAAAATACAACGAAATTAACATCTTCCGATATTTAGAATTGGCTTGCCCGTCTCAGTGGTAAGATGTGCGGTTGGTCAGCATTAGGGCTTAGGTTCCATCCATTGGTGGCATTTTTGTAGACACTGTTTCAAACACGAGGAGTCTTAATAGTAGTAGTAGTCATATTAGACAGGGACCTACGGTTAAAAGTAGATTCCTAACCACTACAAACATCCATGGCACAGCCGAGACTCGAAACCTAGGACATTGAGCGCCAGAGCAATTGAAGATCAATTGATTATAGTAATAAAATAAATAATTTCATGCCAAAAGTTTCACTTTATCTGGTGGAACGTTGATTAATGTTTTTTTTTTTTTTTTCATCAGTTAAAATTTAAAAGATTATTCAGTGATATTATTTCTCAATATAGTTGTTTTCGATTAATAATAAACAATTTTGAATAATTTCTATATTTCGATGATGCCGAACTACTGTAGATGTTTAATAAAGCAGATTGTTCTAGCCTGTTCCGCCAAGCGCATTAATACATTTTGTTAATGCTCAGTGAGATAACACATTTTTTTTTTTTTTTATCGATCGAATTATTCGAGAAACTTTTCTTGGGAGATCTCAAAGTACATTAAACTCGCTAAACGATAATTTTGATAGAAATCTGATACTTTTAAGTGTATTTCAATAAAATAACAACGCTTTTTTAGGCTTTTTTTAAGGGCTATAATTTCTTTTATTTAAATCACTTCTTTTATAGTATCGCTTCTTCTTAACAATTCCTGTAAGCAAAACATATTAATAAAAAAAAAACAAAATGATTCTTTAATAAATAGACGTAAAAAATACATGCTGATTATAATTAATGTCCCACTTTCAAAATGCTGTAAAAAAGGAAGCACTCGTCACAATGAGTTCAAAATTTGAACTGAAGATATTTGAAAAAGTGGGAAACGGTATGACATCAAAAAGTCCGAAAAAAGTTCCACCAATTTTTCCCATCCAAGTTGGTATGACCTTGCCGTGGTGGATGGGCTTTCCACTCACAGTGTTCACAACTGTTGAAGGACTTGGAAGTCATTTGTTTCGTCAAAAACCGAAACAATCGAGCAAGTTGAATACTACAGTTGGTTTAATGAGCAATTCATATCAAATACGTTGTCCTTTCGATTCAAAATATCACTGGCAGCCGAATTCACTTTCTTTATGCCACTGACAGCGCCATCTATTAGTACACTTTGGATTTATTTGGATGCCTTAACGTTTCCCCGTTCTTCAAGTATGTTCAGTTCAAATTTTGAACTCAGTGTGATGAGTGGTTCTCTTTTTTTTACAGCATTTTGAAAGTGACCTTTACCCACCATTATATACCTTACCCACGTTTATTTTTATATTAATTTAAGGCAAATGTATTTCCTGTATCATAAATTAGGGTCCGATGGCTGAGTGTCTGGAGCTCGGTGCGACTTTTTTCGAGTTCGAGCCCCCATAAAAAAGCGTCTCTTGTTTCGGAATCTACCATCAGGCGAATGGCCATGGTCCAACATGGAATTTTTTCGAGTTCGAGCCACTGCGGTGCGATGGATGTTTGTAGTGATGTGGAAACCACTTTAAACTGTCTAATATGACTATAGAGCTCTGGGACAACCATGCACTATAAAAAGAAAATCATCTCTCGTTTCGGGATTAATTATTGCTATTACCATTAGGGAAATGGCCATGGTCCAACATGGATTGTAGTGCCATTGAGTTAGTTAGTATAAGAAAATGATAGTGAGTTGAATGAAAGTGATAGTTTTTTCAATAATGATAGTGAGAATCGGATGTACTTTAAATTAGCTGTATAATTGAGGTACTAATTTGCAATTGACGGCCTGATGGCTGAGTGACTAGCGCTTTGGCTCTTTGTGCTACATGTTACGGGTTCGAATCCCGGCGGTGCTATGGATGTTTGTAGTGGTTCAGATTCCGCTTTAAATCGTCGGTCCCGGTCTAATATGGCTGTTGTGTGTAGGCTTACAACCTACCCCATAAAAAGAAGAAAACCTCTACTGTCTCGAAATCCGCCAATTGGCAGACGGCGTTAGCCCACCGTATGGCTGTTGTGCCAATGAGAAATGAAGGAAGTTTACTAACTTGAAAGTCATAATTATACTCTAAATTTGTTTTTAAATATATATGTTCTGATAATAGTTCTAAATTAACAAGTGTTGTTGCTGTTGTTTCTTATCCCACTTGACAGACATCTAGGCCAAGCCCACGAACCCGTATGGACTCATGGTTGAAGGGGAAGGAAGCAGCTTCTGTTGTGATGGAGCACCCGTAGGTAGAAGTCTGACTTTTGGCTCCGTGACGCTCTTACAGTCATAGGAGATCGGGACCTACGGCTTAAAAAGTGGATTCCGAACCACTACAAACATCCATGGCACCGCCGGGACGCGAACCAGAAACCTGTGGCACCGAGCGCCAGAGCGCCAGACACTCGGCCATTCAGGCCCCTCAAATTAACAAGTAACAAAATAATATAGAATAGTGAAAGGCAAGCAAAAGAAATTTGTACATTTTAGAAACAAAGATGCTATATTTGTAATATATTAAATCTATATATTACAAATCTGCTACGATTGATGTTGAGGATGATGAATTTGCAAATTATTGCTATTACACAAGTTGATCAATTTGTTCTTGAATTGAAAAAAGTATCCCAGTAAACGGATGTAATTATAAATAAATTGAAATAAAGTTGAGTAAAAATGGAGTTCCCTTTTCACTTTATTTTTAGCTACATGCAGGGCATTCTATACATTACAAAGATATACAAATTTCGCAATTTTTGCTTTACTATGTACTCGAGCTTATTTATCTATCGATAAGTATACCAACATATCTCGGAAGGTTAAATAATATGTCTGTGCATACTTTGGAATAGAAAGCAAAAAGTTTTGTGTGATAAGCTTGTAAAATGTCCCGATGTCAAATTACCCAGACGATAAAATATTTCGGCCATGACTTAGAAAGTCTCACAATCAAATTGCTTTAAGATTAAGAACGCGCTATCTCGTTAATCGTGACGTATAATGAATTTGCTTTCTTTTTTTTTACACACACAAAAAAGCTTTTACTATTTTTTAAATTTAAACTCTAAAAATAAAACACAAACATAATAAGTTGTATTTATTTGTTAATTTTAGAAATTATACTTGCTTTTAGAGGGCCTGAATGGCCGAGTGGCTAGCGCTCTGGCGCTCGGTGCTACAGGGTTCGAGTCCCATCGGTGCCATGGATGTTTGTATTGGTGCGGAATCCACTTTAAACCGTAGATCCCGGTCCTAATAAGGGCATTGTTACTCCGTGGCCGTTATCTTCAAGTTACACGCCCCCCCTGGGTAATGCAAAGTGAGTAATGTCTGTACAGCGCTTGCCTTAAGGCATCCAAGACCAAGCTGTCTAAGTGTTTTACCAGCTGCATTGGAACAAAAAAAAAAAATTAATCATTTATGAATATACTATCTCTACTGTTTCTTATTTATAAATAAAAAGGGGCCCATACTACAAAAATTACAAAACATTTTTCCTGCATGAATTGCAAATATTCATATGATTATAGTGGCGCAAACACTCATTCCTAATGCACTCGCTGCCTGGTGGTCAAATGGATTGCACTCTGGCCTTTGGTATCACAGGCTTCAGGTGCCATGGCTGTTTGTAGTGGTTCGGAATCCACTTTAAAAGTAGGTCTCGGTCAAATAGGATCATAGAGCGTTGCGGGGGCATTGTTACTCCGCGTCAGTGGCTTACCATCCAGTTACACGCGCCCCTGGGTAATGTAAAAGTGAGTACGTCTGCGCAGCACTTGCCTTAAGGCATCCAAGACCAAGTGTTTGCCAGCTGTATTAGAAAAAAACTTGCTTTTAGAAATGTCAGATTTTTAGGCGGCCTGTTAGCCGAGTGACTAGCGGCGAGCCATAATCCGCTCCGATAAGTTGATAAAGCCAAGAATTCGAAATGGATGCAGATATGATATAAGAGACACTTTTCAATGTTTGGCTAACTGGTTTAAGAGACCTTGAAATGTTGATTTATTTTATAAAGGTCAAAGCAGTGAAAAATACATTATGTGTGCTTCCATCTATTCAAAAATTACCTGTCGAAATGAATTGAAAAAAAATGAACTTTGATTTTAAAATAATATTCTTGCTAATATATGACTGCCTGTTTTATAGATGAGTTTACAGTAATGATGCCCGCGCATCTTGGAACATCTAATATAACATCTATGTTTCACTTTAACTGACCTCAGTGACAATCCCGATATACGCACATTGTTGGTAGCAGAGCAAACCAGACTCTCAGTTCAAGTTGCTAGCGCTTTTGGCTGAAATTACCTTATTAAATTGGTTTGATTTGAGTTGTCGCTCAACGGTCATCTTGTGCTCACGTGGGATAAACAGACTGGGATCTACAGTTTAAAGCGGATTCCGAACCACTAACAAACATCCATGCCACCGCCAGAACCTGAAGCTTCCAAAGGCCAGAGCTCTAGCCATTCTAGCCGCTGTTATATTATCTATGTTTACATGTAAGAATAAAAGTAAACAAAATAATAATAACTCATTCTGTTTCAATTTTTTTACTCCGAAAAAAGGTCTACAGTGGGTCTAAAATCTTTAGTGGGTATAGAGGTGATATATAATTTTATATGCGGCCCGCGGAGTTAGGATGCAAAATGGCCCGTAAGATCATTTGTGCTGTAGAAGAAAATAATAATAATAAAAAAAAAATGTATAACTTTTTATTTCTTATCTTTATTACACTGCAAATGTTATTTAACATCGCGTATGTACCATTTATTGCAAACATTGAACCTTTTTAATTTAGCTCTAATAATTTGTTTGAAGACAATTTTAAAAAAATCAAAAATTTATATCAAATATAAAACAAATTAAGTAAGAAAAAAAGTTTTTCGAAACTCTAGTATTCATTTTCTATTTTTTTTCACGATTCTTTGAAAACATAAAAAAAAAAAGAAAATATTTTAAAGGACATTTTGTAATTCTTGTTTTAAATCGTGCATTAAAAGACCTTGCCGATAATTCCTGTCATATTTTAAATTAATTATAAATAAATTTATGATGTAGAATTATTTTTTAAAACAAAACCTGTCTGTTAATACAAACGAAAAAGTCTTAAAACGAGCATATTTAAATAAATGAATAAAGAAAAAAACCTAAACATTAAAAAAAAATTCAAATATCATATTGATATACAATCAAACCTGTTTATCTGTGGCACATAAAAATTCCTTTAAATGCATAATATGAATAAAAATTAATTAAAAAATGTAATTTAAAAAGAAAAAAGAAGGCTGTCAAAATAAATAACATGTTAATTAAAAAAATCTAACAGCTGGTCCATCTGATATGCTATCATCCCATTACCACGTATGTTATTGAATGCAAGATAGTGTTACGTCGTGAAATTTTCATTTACATATTTTCTATGTGGGCCTGAATGGCCGAGTGGCAACGCTCGGTACTAGGTTTTGGGTTCGAGTCCCAGGTGCCTTGGTTGTTTGTAGTGGTTCGGAATCCACTTTTAAAAGTAGGTCCCAGGCCTAACAGGATCGTAGAGCGTTGCGGGGGCATTGTTACGTGGCTTATCTTCATTTTACACGCGCCCTTGGGTAATGCAACGTCTTAAAGCACTTTTTTAAGGCATTCAAAACCAAGCTGTCTGTTTTGCCAGCTGCATTAAAAGAAAAAAGTATTTTCTATGTGGGACTAATTTTAAAATGTCCCTATTTACAAAGTTTTTTTAAATAATTTTTTTTTAAATTTTTTTTTAATTTTCTTAACCTTAATCTTTTTTAAATTTATTTTTAAAATTTAATCTTTTAAATAATTTAAATTTTTAAAATTAATTTTCTTAAATTTAATTATTTTTTTATTAAAAAAAATTAATTTTAATAAATTTAATTATTTTTTTTTAAAAAAATTAATTTTGATAAATTTAATTATTTTTTTTATTAAAAAAAATTAAATTTAATTAATAATTTTTTTTTTACAAACAATATATTTTTAGCTACTTATGAAATTTCAAAATATTTTTTAATGCAATTTCTTTTATATAATCCCTATCTCCAACACAAAACAGGTTTTTTTTACTGTACATATCTCTTGTCTTAGCTTTTTCGATCTCTTGCTTTAATTGTTCTCAAAAGATATGTTTTTCTTAAATTTTAATTGTTTTATTTAATTTATTAATATTCATTAATTTAAGCAACTTAATTTTGCACAAATTTTCTAACTATTTTAAGATGTGGAAGTATTGTGGTTCTTAAAACCACCTTGGAACTCCGTAACGGGATACGCCCGTTGCCCTATCTCTTGATGGCCTGCTGGCCAATTGGCTAGAGCACTGGATTTTGGTACCACAGGCTTCTGATTTGAAATTGCGGTGGCATGGTTGGTTGTTGGGGGTTCGGAATCCATATTAAAGTGTAGGTCCCGGTCTAATTCCTAAAGTATGTACAAAATGACCGTGGTGTGTCAAACCAAACCAAATCTTCTACATATTTCTATGATAACATATTTTCAGCTAATGCATTTTAATATGTTTTCGAATATAGGTCACCACACTGTATATTCACCCTATATCTTTCACCTGACGAACGGAAAGACGTGGTGTGTATAGCCTTATCCAGGGTGCTTATAGAGACCTGCTAAACCGCATCTATTTGTACTGCCGCAGTTTTGAACAAATGCTCTCAAGGAAGGCCGATCTCTGAAGTATTTTCACACTTTATATTCCAGTGGAAGAAAAATTTGGCCTACGCATTAATCATGCATCACCAAGGCTTATATATTTACCATAACTTTCACAGGTTTATGCAAGGATTGGTGTGGCAAACCGAAACAATCTAACAGTTGATTTAATGTGCACTGAGGGCTTAACAGCTCATGGCAAAACGTGGAATCTCGAATCAAAAAACACCCATGCCGCAACCATTTTCTTTTATGTCGATTAGCCTGTGCCATTTATTGAGGATACTTTTTATTTTTTTATGCCATGGACTTTCGAACCGAACATCCATAATTCAAATTTGAACTACTACTTTAAACTGTAGGTCCCGGTTTTTAACCATTTTGTGAAAGATTTTAGACCGTAGAGCGATGCAAACCAAATCAAATATTCATCACAAAGAGTAATATTGTCTTGCATAAATTTAAGAAAAAAAAAAAGGAAAAAAATTAAAGAAAAAGCAAAGAAACATGTTATAAGATAATTAACATATACCAGAATTGATATCTTCTATTTAGGCAATTAGGTTTTAAATTAATCTTTTAACACAATGAATTTATTCTATTAAATTCCATTTTCACTTGAGTTGTGAATGATTGCACGTAAAAAAAAAAAATTCTCTTTAGAATAAAATAACCGAAATGATAAATATAAAATTGATAAAATCAAAAGATAAAAAGATGTAATTGAAACATTATTGTTTGTAATCAATCTAATTTTTTTATTATCAGGTGTCATATCTAATGATTTGTATTGGATACAAAATCATACTTACACTTATTTAATGTGGATATAAAACGTGACTTATTGAAAGCAAAGAATCTCGCCATTTCTAGAATTCTAAGGTCCATTATTGACTGATTAGGCAAAGAACGTGATTTTAGTTTGAATTGAATGATTTTTATCAAGATGGCCTCAAGAAACAACTTGTTCATTAAAAATTACTGTAAATAAATAAATGTTTTTTTATAATGGTGACTTTCTGCTTGAAAGCTATGTAATGACATAACAAGATAGTCTGCAACTAACTTATTGTTTCATGTGCAATTTAATTCAAATTACATGTCCTTCTTTCGTTAGTTGTTTCAACCTATAATTCAAATATGGTATCATGGAAATAAAAATTAGAATATTAACTTTTTGATCTAAAACGGTTATTATTAAAGGAAATTGATTTAGTTATAAGCAATCTTGGTAAAAGCAATTTCAAAAACCAAAATCAACATTTTGAATGAAATTGAATTGTCTTTTGTGTTTTTCTTGCGATGAATTGACCTATTCTTGTTGTGACTAATCCTCAGTGTCCTGCAATGCGGGACGGACACCCCACGAGTCTACTCATGGATGGGCGGAAAGGGGCATTTCTTTTTGTGATGGAGCACCCGTAGAGAACGAACGTGATGTTTAGCAGAATTTAAATGATTTTTATTATCAAATGGCTTCAAAAAAACAACTTGTACATTGAAAAAAATTGCTGAAATGTCTTTTAAACGTAACCTACCAAGTATGATTGTTGTTTTATAATAGAGATTTTTAGCTTGAAAGTGATGTAATGACATTAACAAGATAGTCTGTAAATAACTTATTCTTTCACGTAATTTAATTAATATTCAATGGTCTGTTTTCACTAGTTGTTTCAACCTATAATTCACATATGTTGTCATTGGAATAAATTGAAATTTGTTGGTTGTGCCTAAGAATATTAACTTTTTTGATACATAATGGGTTAGATGTAGATTGATCGTAGATGTGCCATATAATAAATATGCGTTGTCTTGAACGGTTTGAGCTGCGCTATAGAGAAGATTATTGTTTAAAAATATATATGTGTGTAATTATATATAATCACCCGGCCTGATGGCACAGGGTTCGAGTCCCGGCGATGTCATGGATGCTTGTAGTTTTTAAGAATCCACTTCAAACCGTAGGTCCCGATCTAATATGACTGTAGAACGCTTTGTAGGGATGATAACCTAATCCAAAAGAGCCTTGGCCCACCATGGAGCAGTTTATATATATATATATATATATAATATGTGGGAGAAAGTGACGGGACACGACACTATAACGACATAAACCCATATTTATTAAAATTAATAGGAGGTAGGGCTTCCTTTGGCTGCGATCACAGCTGCAACCCTTCTGGGCATGCTTTCCACTAAATTAGCCTTGTGGCAAGAGGAATTTCCTTCCAAATGTTTAACAGAAAGTTCCATAGTTCAGGCTTGCTTTTGGAGAGTGGGGTGCAGGCCCTCAACCGACGGTCCAATTCGTCCCAGAGATATTCAATTGGGTTAAGATCAGGGCTCTGCGCCGGCCACTTCATGCGTTTAACGTTGTTATTCACATACCAATCAAGAGTCCTCCTTGCAACATGGCATGTTGCGTAGTCGTCTTGATACCAGCAATCATCCATACCGTACGTTGCCCACAAGGTAGGAAGGACATGATTGTCGAGAATATCACAGTATCTATCGGCATTTATCGCACCATCAACCTTCACCAGCGGGCCAGCCCCATACCAGGAGAAACAGGCCCATACCATCAATCCTCCTCCACCAAACTTTACAGTTGGGACGACACACTCCGGGCAAAAAGGTGTTCTCCTGGTAAAACACTATACCCAAACACGTTCATCAGAACGGAAAAGGGTAAATCGTGACTCGTCACTCCAAAGGACGCGTTTCAGTCATCCAGAGTCCAAGTATGGTGGCCCATCGATATGCGCTGAATATTTTCCATTTCAAGGAAGTCATCAACCAGCACCGATCGGTGACATGGCGCATTATCATCCATGAATATGAAGTCAGGACCGACAGCACCTCGAAACAAGCGAACATAAGGCTCAGGAACTTCGTTTCTGTATCTTTGACCAGTCACAGACCGCATGTCAAAGAAATGGAGGTCTGTGCGGTCGTCCATCATGATGCCTGCCCATACCATTACTCCCCTTGATGGAAAATGATGTCTTTCCGTTATGTTTCTTGGTTCAAAATGTGTTCCACGTTCTCTCCATATCGTTACCCGACGAGAATCACTACTAAGACTAAAACCGGGACTCATCACTGAACATCACATTGGCCCACTCTCCCACACTCCCACACTCTTTATGCGCAGACGTGAGGGGAATGCAAACTGCTGGTCTTCTGGCATACAGGCCAGCATGATTGAGTCTCCTGTAAACAGTTTGTCTCGAAATTCGTATTTCTGTGGCGACTGTGAGCGCCGAACCCAGTGCTCTGGCAGTACTGCCCTCTGACGTCGCGCACTTATTACCAGATATTGGTCTTGGTTAGGGGTTATGACTCTTGGTCGATCTGATACTGGTTGTCGGGTAACATCTCCCGTTCTTTGAAACCTCTGCCACAGTCTTGAGATGACAGACCGGTCCACATTCAAAATTCGAGACACTTCGGTCTGTGATCGTTCGGATTCCATCATTCCAACGATTCTTTCTTTCGCAAACATGTCCAATTGGCGTCTTTGGGCCATTATTCACCTTGTTTGATGGTTAACAACGTTTATTCGCACAGCAGTTGCACGAAACTTGTCTGAGCTGTGTGAATCGGTTTCTCTGAGTTCCGACATGCGCAGATGTTTCGCGCAGGACATAGTCAACTGAAAAGTTTTGTATAAACCCAGTGTTTCTTCTTCACCCAATTAATATCCGCAAGAAATTTGGAATAATTTTACAAATATTCACTCCATGTTTTTCGCATTTTAAGATTTACGCTTAACTTTTGGACACAGGTGTATGAAAAGACATTAGGATGGAGGTATGAAGATAATTTCGATGATTCAATTTTGTCTGTTACCATGATGTGGGGAGTAGTGCTTTCCGTGAGAATAGCTGGACCTCATTTGCGAGTAACATTGAAGAACACCAGAAAACTATGGAGACGATCTCGACTCCTTGACACATTTCCTCTAACTTGAATAATTTTTTCAAAGCAATGACTGCAATGTTCGCCATTAGTTCATATCAGTACAACTGATCAGCAGTCTCAGTATAGTACATAAGGAATTAACATACACTTCTTAATAATTTTAAAACCAGGTATGGGCCAAAAAGTTTCCTATTCTTGACTCCCGATTTCTGATTCTGTACCATAATTTTATGAACTAAAATGCTTACTCTAGCCAGATGTCGAGTGACTATCTCTCTGTGCCAAAGGGTACGCGTTCCAATCGGGGGTGCATGGATGTTTGCAGTGCTTCGGAATCCACTCGAAACCGTAGGTCCCCCTCTAATATGACTGTAGAGCATAGGCTCACAACCTTATCCAGTAAATAGAAAACATCTCATATTTCGGAATCTGACAGTGTACAGATGGTCTTGGTCCACTATGGAGCTGTTGCGCCATTGAAGGAGATATTTACTACTAGATTTAGATAGTTTGTGAGATAAGTGTAATTATTTTTACTGAACTCGTATATCTCTAAAAGGTTTTTGTACTAACAAAATATTTTTATAATTTTAAAGATATAGTATTTTTATTATGAGCTTGATGGTGTCTGGCGCTCGGTGCCACAGGTTTCGGGTTTGAGTCTCGGTGATGTCATGGATATTTGTAGACGTTCGGATTCCACTTTAAACAGTAGGTCCCGATCTAGTATGACTGTTGGGCTTAGGGCTGATAACCCTACCCCGTAAAAAGAACTCCTGTCTGGAGATCTGCCAGTTTGCAGAAGGTCTGGGCCACACCATGGGGCTGTTGCGCCAATGACGAAGAAAGGAAGTATTTTTACTAACTTGAAAGACATAATTGTACTCTGAATTTGACTTCAAAAATACATATGTATTCTGATAAAAGTACTAAATTAAACATTAGCAAAGAATTGTTGGAGACAAGCCAAAGAAAACTGTACACTTTAAGCACAAATATGCTACATTTGTAATACATTAAATCTTATTTGTTTTCGAAAGTAAAATTCCTTCTATGCGATCTTCTTTAATTGTTAATCGAAGATAACGTTTTCTAAGCCTCACTGCTGAGAAAAAGTCTCTCAACACTTACTTGGCTTGCTGGTCAACAACTATCATTGTAATCTGTTATTGAAAGATACAATTGAATTGACATTTAATTTTAACATTAATTCTTATATTGTTTAAAAAAACATAAATTATTCTTATGAAATAGTCGAAAATTGATTTTTCTGTACCACTCCTGATTCCGACCTCTAACCTATTTTCGAATTTTATCTCGAAAAGATTAGCCTCCTCAAAGCAAATTACAAAAAAGAAACCAATTATTTATTTTTCCCTGGATGGGTGATAAAAGATGCAGTTATTTCCAGATAAAGTTGAGATTAAATGTAGTTTTTCTCGTAAAGATTTTCTGTCTTGCTTTACAAGTTGAAACTTTCTTACGTCTTGCAAAATTGCGCAATCAAAACTGATAACGCTGTACAATGTTTTCCCCATGTTTATTTTTATTTATAAAAGTGAAAGAACAAATAAATAAAAAAAAAAAATCATAGTTTTCGATTGAATGAATTAAAATTTGTAAATGTTTTGTTACGAAATTGTTCCGAAATAAATGTATTATAAATTTTTGCCAAATTTTCAAATATATTACACAAGTAGTAGTACACAAGTAGTATAAAAGCCATCGTATTGATATTTCTAGTTTGCTATTCGTATTTTTATGAGACTAAATTATTTATGTTGATTTTTTGTTAAAATAACTATGGGTGATATATCACAAAAATTAGGCAATTAAAATATTATAACGTCTGGGCCTATACTACACCTATAACGGCTTCAAGAAGAGGTACAGTTTAATTTTTTATTTACAAGCATTATATATGTATATATATGCTGAACTCTGGGCTCTTCAAATTATTATTATTTTTTTTTTTTTTTTTATTTCCAATGGCAGATTATGAACAGTTACAGCAATAAAAAGAACAAGGAAAAAAAAAAAACAGATAATACAACAAAACATGCTGCAACAGAGTTCATTAATCTAACAATAATGCCAAGTTGTAGATCTTTTAGCCACTAAAAAGTGTTACTAGGTGCACCACGGGGAGGTAGATCTTCTGCGCACCCGTCTTACAAATTATTATTTACGTAGAATTGAAAATTAAAGGTATAAATTTGATTCACCTTAAATCACAAGTACAGTTCACTCCAAGATCGGAGATTTCGAATCTACGACGAATCTAATGCATCTGGTCTGCGGCAGACGTTAATCATCACAGGGCGTGATAAATGAAACCACAAGGGACTCACTTTGTAAACTGGCAGAATCTACAGCCTCTTTAGTCACGTTACAGAAAAAAGAGAAAAACAACACTTGTTGTTGACTCGTCGCAGAACACTTTTTTCTATCCTTCTCCAAAAACCTCCCTTTAAGAAAATCCGTCAGCCTCACACTTCTCATTGGAGTCGGCACTTCCTCAGCCCATTGTCTATCACCAATCACGATGCAACAACTCATGACGTAGTCCATATCCCATCTGTAATTGTTTCGACTTTTGAAAGACAAACAATCACCAATTTCATTACCCATGACATTGATAATCTACTGTCAGATTTGAGTGACAGGTTGTTCTCATTAGAACAAAACACTAATTGCATGTAATATAAATATCCACGATATTGCTCATCTGCTGTCAGATTTGTGTGATAAGTTGTTATTATGCACTTGTTAAAGAATATACATTCCTTTCCCTTGGGAACAGAAATGCTACTCTTTTCGTGGTAAAATTGCTACAATATTGTTGGTTTATATTTTTATTTTTATAGAAGTATTATTAATGTTTACCAACCTATTGATGAATACATTTCTAATCACAAGTTTATAATTCACCAAAAAACACTTAAGGAAATACTTTGAATCTGGGTCCTGAATGGCCGAGTGGCTAGCGCTCTGGCGCTCGGTACCACAGGTATCGGGTTCGAGTCCGGCGGTGCCATGGATGTTTGTAGTGGCTCGGAATCCACTTTAAACCGCAGGTCCCGGTCCTAATAGGATCGTAGAACGTTGCGGGGGCATTGTTCGGGGCGCCCCCTGGGTAATGCAAAGTGAGTCATTTCTGTGCAGTTCTTGCCTTAAGGCATTCAAGACCAAGCTATCTAAGTGTTTGCCAACTGCATTGGAACAAAAAAAATATTTAGAATCTTAAACAGTTTTTTATTACTTTTCGTAGATATATCTGTTATATTTTTGATTCCATGACAACGAATGAATCGCACTTTTAAATAGTTTAATTCTTTTCCCCCAAAATTCGATTTAAAGTGAAGATTTTGACAACCTAAGCAAAAAGATGCATACTGTGCGAAATTTAAATGTTTTTTAGAAATATATTTTCGTTCAGAAAGCTTTTATTCAAAATTAAGTCTGAATAATATGGAAAACTTCCGAAAATGAAGCCAAAGATTTTCACTTGAAATTGTTCAGATAAAATTTATATATAATTTTATAATAATAATAATTATTGTTATTGTTTTTTTTCTTATTAATATCCATAAAATAGGGTACTGCTATAATTCAGCATAACAAACGAATCATTATGTAAAATTTAAAAATTACAATCATGTTTTTTTAAGTTTATGTCTCCAATGAGAAATCTATAATTTTGTAAAGAAATCTGCATTTTGACTGTATACTATGGATAAAATGAATTATAAAAAAGTTAATAGTAAATCTTTATTCTTCTTTAAAATTTTTCTTTTGTATATACACACATATAGGGTACGCCACTGGTACATGCTATATTGTACACTCATTGCCATTAAAATTTGAAAGCAAATTACATTCACACCAACTTGAATGGAATATAAAGACTTTCTGGCAGATGGATATATTGTATTCCTTTCTGGTATAACTACGGGAACTATCTATTAGAGTTTCAAACAAAAGCCCAACAATGAACTTTATGCTCATATGACCGTACATCGTCACAGAGATCAATCAGAGCTTCTCATCCACATCATTACTAAACTGTAAAGGGGCAATTCAGCTCTAGACACATGATGTGATGTAGTATAGTAGATTTTTATGATGTTGTGAAGTTCAGGAACATGCTATTGAGCCCGACGTTGTCAACAAATGGTTATTTATGTTTGTTAATGATTTTATTTATCAATGATTAAATGTTTTATTTTTATTCAAGGCCATTATGATTTCTATAAACACAAATATTTATTACTGTTTAAAATATAGAATATTTTTCACGGAAACCTCAAATATTTTTTGAAAAGAGGGAAAAAATGAATTTGGAATTTTTGTACACTCAGCAATTTTAAATTCCTTATTTTCCTTAATTTTCTGTTTATAAATATTGTGTTTTCTATCAGTTTGTCCTTGATAGCAAATGACGAATTTATAAGCCCATTTTACCCCAAATAGCATTCGAAATAATAAAGAATTATTTCTTAATAACCCTTCATATTCACCTTTCTTTTTTAAAGATTTACTAAAACGAAAATATTTCAGGAATCTTTTTAGTTACACCATGGCAAAGTCAAACACGTTTTTGTGCGGAGGATAGGGACCGTATAAAAATATCTTGAAACTTCATAGCTAGCTGCAAAACATACTGTTTGCAATACATTAAAAAATTATGCGATAAATAGGGACCGCATAAAAAATGTCCCACGTAAAAAATGCGCAAATCGAAACCTCACGTCTACTACACCACACAACATCACTGAGCCTTGAGCTGAGTTGCCACTTTACAGTTTAGGAATGATGTGGGGGGAGAATAAGCCTGATTAGGCTCTGTGATGCTCTACGGTCGTATGAGACCGGCAGCTACTGCTTAAAGTGGATTCCGAACTTCTACAAACAACCATGGCATCGACCGCCAGAACGCTAGCCACTCGGCCATTTATTTAGGCTCAGACATCACACACATACAATTAACGAGAGACAATATGTAACAAAGACATATATTTTCTTAGAAGAATGCCACTTCTAAGCCGAAAACCTGATACTCGGCAACACGCAGGATGCGCGAAATATACTTCCTCTTCTCCTGAATGCCACAGGAGAGTGCTCTTGCCAGTGTGTAGGAGAAATCATGGTTATAAAACAACATTAAGTTTTTTCGCATCAACAATTTTCAATAATATGATTTGAATTATTCTGTACTTTGTAATGGTTTATTTTAATATTATTTATTGCCCCTAGGAAAGAAACATATATTAATTACATTAATTACATATATTAATTACATTGTACGAAATACTTCGCTAATTGTTTTCAATATAAATGAATAATTATTTTATGTACTTAAAAATTATGCTAAAAATGATGTTGGTGTCTTCATTTAAGTGGATAAAAAGATTTGTGGTAGAATGAAGGTTAAGAATTTATATTATCATTTTAAAAATAATATTTTCAGAATTTTCAATCATGATCAGACAAAGCCAACTAAAATAAATAAATAAAAAAAAAAAATTAATTTGAATATTGTCATAGTAGATGTCTCAGTCTCTAGATGACCTTTTTTTTAGTTGCCTTTGCTGTTGTCTATCTCTGTCGTTGTTTTTTCATGTATTGATTGGATAACCAATACATCAAAAGGACAACTTCAAGTCTTTCATGATTCAAGTTCTTTCTGAATCTTTGATAAAAAAAATTTTTACTAACAATATTTATGTAATGCAAATATTTAAAAAAATATTTAAATATTTTTTTAGAGATAAATATTAGATAATGTGATGATTGAAATAGAAAATAGAAATGAAATAAAATGTGATAAAGAACGACCATCATGATATTTGTGAATAGAAAAAAAAATTGTCAAGCATCAGATAATTGTATTTAGATATAACATCACAGCAGGAACAGTGCTTTAGAGAAGACAGTAAAGTATTAAATAAAAATATTATTCATAAATATTATTGTTTCAAATATAATCATAAATTTGTATTTAAAAATAATGAAAAATATCATTTTTTTTATTAAATACACATTTTATTTAAAGAAAAAAAGCTTTTAACAGGAGAAAAAAAAGAAGAAGAATCTTATTTAATTAATTATTTTATTAAGATTGTTTTTACATGATAAATTTTAAATCATTTAAAAGAATTATGTCATTATTATTTCTTGACTTAAGTAAATCTATAACGAATTATACATATTGTATAAAAACTAAATTCCATGTAAAAACTCAAAAATGTTAATTTTAATATCTATTCATATTATATCTAAAAATGTTTATTTTTAACAATTTGAAAAATTTCTTTTGGATTAAAATAGTTAAATAATTTTTTTTTATTGTTGTTCTGATTTTCCATTCATTTCATTTTTCATTCCTTCTGTTGTTCACATTTTAATGTAGAATTAACAATATTTTGATCCTTTTAATTTAATGTTTTCTATCTATAATTATAAAAGAAGGGCTTGAATGGCTGAGAATGCGTATCGTATGGGAGAAAACCCAGAAAAATTCCCACCAGGTCGTCCGACTAACAAGACAAGATGATGAGCATCTCAAACGCCATCGAGTCTCCTCATTTTTGAAACAGTGTCTACAACAAAGCCACCAGCGCGCATGTTGCCATTGAGTCACGAATCGGGCATCTAACATAGCAATTTAAAAAAGAATTCTAAGAAATCATATTATAAATTTTTGATAAACAAATTAAACTGGTTTTATTTCGTGATAAAAATATTGTACATTTTAGAAATTTTATTTAAAAAATTTGCTTAAAAACCACAGTGAGAACACATATTTTATATAATCAAATTAATCGATGTATTTAAAACTATGGAACTGATAGCCGAGTGGCTAGAGCTCCGGCCCTCAGTACCATAGGTTTCAGGTGCTGTGCCATGATGTTTGTAGTGGTTCGGAATCCACTTTAAATCATAACTTTGGAATCCTTTTTTATCATGTCCTGGTCTAAACATGATCGTAGAGCGTTGCGGGGGTATTGTCACTCCGCGTCCGTAGCTTATATTCCAGCTCCACGCACCTCCTGGGTAGTGCTAAGTGAGTAACGTCGGTGCAGGGCTTGATTTAAGGCATCCACTACAATTGTCTAAGTGTTTGTCGGCTGCAATAGAACAAAAGAATATGTTTTCATTCTATTGAAAGGATTTCATTCCATTCCTAGATTCTTCTTTCCATTTAAGATTAACGTTGCAATATGGACTCCTTCTAACTAACTAACTCCCTGAAACTATAGCCCATGTTGTGCCAGGGCCGTCCGCTTACTGGCAGATTTCAAGGCAGACGGTGTTTTTCTTTTTACAGTGCAGGATTGTCAACCCTACACTCAACGCTCTACAATCATATGAGAATGTGACCTACTGTTTAAAGTGGCTGAGGACTCCTTCTATAATGTTTCACGCATAATTTCTAATGCATTATAATACAAATCCCAATAGAATTTCAAAAAACTATGAAACGTCCGTGGCTTAATCATAATATGCACTATCTAGCGTTTAAAAGGACGAAGGTTTGTTTCCACTGGCGGCGTATTCCTTAGTCAAGGTTTTGATAAACGAATAAATTCGTGTATTGACAATAACATTTAGCCTGGAATTTGTCAAAATACATCTTCATATACGGATAATACATACACGGAAGGTATGACTTGCTCATGTCCTGTTCTAGAAGACAGAGTTGACACAATGAAATTTTTAGACTATAAAGATGTAAGCTAGTTTTAGAATCATAAATAAGAAAAGCCGTTTATAAATAACATTTTTAAAAATTTTTTCGTTAGGTATATATAAAAAACCATTTAAATAATTACCTTAGAAAATTAATAAAAAAAATTATAATTAAGTATTCACCGTTGAGAATTAAAAAAAAACACTTGTCACAATGTAATTAATTTAACAAGCTGGAGTTATATCATCTGGTTATGTAATCGAGATAAATGTTCTACGCATACATTTTTTTTGAAGGCTTTGAAATAAAGTTTCTTTTTTTTTTTTTTTCACGAGAGGCAATTGTCGAACATGCGACATATTAATTCATCTAGGCAGATAACAAATTGAGCGGAATACTTGGTTAAATTTTTATCAGGTAGTCATAGTGAGCAAAAAGCCTTGAACTAGAGACCCACAGTTATCGCTTGTTTCGAACGGCGACTGTAAAAGTAGTAGGAGATAATTAAGAAGAGATATATTTTGTCAAGGACATTTTAATTTCTACGAAAGTAATAAATGAAGGATATATTTTTATCAATATTTTTTCATTTAACAAATTAATTATAAGATCCACAAAAGCTGTAGCTAATTAACTGTGGCTAACAATCTTTACATAAGCCGTAATTTGTATAAAGATGGTTGGCTACAACTTGTAGATGAAATATTTTTTTTTTTACTTGTTATATCAAGTATGTTGGGAAACAAGGTAAAAGATCTCTATAACTAGTGACTTTCTAAAGATTATGTAATACTGATTTAAATCATGCTCTAGTGCAGGGGGTGGGGAACTCAAATGATCTTGTGGGGTCACTTTGGAAACGCATCCTGACTCCGCGGGCCGCATATAAAATTATCTAGCCCCATATTAGATTTGAACCCATTACAGACATTTTTTGGAGTGAAAAATTGAAACATAAGGAGTTATCATTGTTGCGTTTACTATTACTCTTGTAAACATAGATAATATAATAATAATGATACGAAACGCACATTGTAAAACAATATATAACATAAAATGATGAAATATAAAATATATGTAAATATAAACGAAATAAAAAAAAATGGAATCATTAAAAAATATTTATTCTACTAGTGCGATATTTGTTTCTTCACTCTTTCACTTAGCTTTGCAAATGGGACTCCATTTGGGTAATTGAAACATCGTAACTAGTGTTTCAGTGTGTTTTGTGTTTGAAAACACACTGAAACACTTGTTACTGGTTCACTTACAATTTCATTTTCGAAAAAAAAAAAAAAAAAAAACCGATTTAATTTGGGTATTTTCACACCTTAATAGGTGTTGCAGGTTACCGTCCATTATATTTGTGCGTGCTTTGTGTTTGGTCAATTTCATTTTCGAAGAAAAAAAAAAAGATTTAATTTGGGTATTTTCACACCTTAATAGGAGTTGCAAGTTAGCGTCCGTTATATTTGTACTTGTTTTGTGTTTGGTTAATTTCATTTTCGTAGAAAAAAAAAAAAAAAACGATTCGCAGGCGTAAGTTTAACCAAAAGAGCTAACAAATTGTACTAAGAGTCTGGTTTGCTCTGCTATCTATCAAATGTGCGTGTCTAGGGATGGAAGTCATTTAAAGCGAAACATATAACCTGTTATATTAGAACTTCCAAGATGATCGTTCATCATGAGTTCACAGAATATAATATAATTATTCATAACTGTAAACTCATAAATAAAATAGACAATATATGTCCCTATATTCGCAAGAATATTGTTGTAAATCAAAGTTAATTTTTTCTTATAATTTCGACAATTAATTTTTGAATATATTTATGTATACATAATGTGTGTTTTTAAATACATTGGTCTTTAGTATTTTGGCCATTATAAAATAAAAATATTTTGTAAAAGTGTGATAAATCTCATTAGTCGCAAAAAATATTCAAGGTGGGCCGCGGGGACTACCCCTTCTCTAGTGGTTGGTGCCCCAGGTTTTGAATTCGAGTCCCTGCGGAGACATGGATGTTTGTAGTGGTTCGAAATCCTCTTTAAAACCGTAGATTCCAGTCTAATATTATCTAGTTACGGTCAAATATGACTGTAGAGCGTTAGATACATGGCTAAAAACCTACCACGTAAAAACAAAAACATCTCCTGTCTCAAAATCTGCCAGTAGGTAGATGTCCTTGGTTTACTGTGAGGCTGTTGTGCCTATGGAGAAGAAGAATTATTTCCATACTTTTATAAAACAAGGTTTAAAAATGATCTCCGTTTACTTGCACCTTGCAAATAAACTTTTACAATTTTAGACTGCATCAGATATTCTCTTATGCTTGTCCTTAATAACGGACGTTATTCATGTGAAACCCTGCCATTTTTCATGTGAAACTATTTCTAAAAATAATTGTTTCATAATGCTTTAATAAAAATATCCGATTAATAAAAATAAGTATTGAGGGAATTTAATCCTCTTAAGTCTGATTGGAAAAGTGAAAACTGCTAGAATATATTAATATAAAAATTTCAATAAATACTTCAATATCAATTACCAATGCTGTTTGCTGAGTGATAGCAATTTATTAAAACAAGCAACATTTTATTATTTGAAAATGGTCCTGGAACTTCATACGGACACAAGCGAGCTTTTTTCAAATAATAAAATGTTGCTTCTAAAACTCATTTCGGCTTTCTTTTTTTTGCCATAGTTGTATCCAAGGAAGTTTATTAATACTTTCGCGCATAAATGTTTTTAATTCCGGGTAAATTTAGAAATCTTCTAGAAGTAAAAAGCAGCAAATAAAAAGGGAAAACACCCAGCTTAAATTTTAGTTCATGTATACCCAATTAATATCTTTTCCTTATTATTGTAAAAAAGGTTAAAAAAGTTAAAATATTAAAATAAATTTTTATAATAAATTTTAAAATCTATAGATACAATTCTGAAATATAAATTTGTAAAAGGAATTTTTTTATAAATTATCTTTACACACACACGCACATACACACAGATATATATTAAATACATTGCAAAAAAGAAACGATGTTAAACATACAGAACTTATATGTATCAGTAAACTTTATATAATTTTTAAGTGTTGTGTTTGTTGATCTAATGCAGCTTTCAATACAGAGACAATTAATCAGTTTGCAAAACAAGGGCTGTGCAACTGTTTCTCATTCAGCACTACCCAGGGCCACGTGTAGCTTTGAAGATATGCCACGGACGCTAGTAACACTACCCCCACAACGCTCTATGATCCTATTAGACCGGGATCTACGGTTTAAAGGGGATTCCGAATCACTACAAGCATCCATGGCACGACCAGGACTCGAACCCGAAACCTGTGGTACTGAGTGCCAGAGCGCTAGCCACTCAGTCATCAGTCCCATAATTTTAAATGCATCGTAAATTAATTTGATTATTAAAGTGTTCGCACTGTAGTTTTTAAACAAATTTTTTAATATAAAATTTCGAAAATGTACAATATTTTTATCACGAAATAAAACCAGTTTAATTTGTTTATCAAAAATTTATAATAGGATTTCTTTGAATTCTTTTAAATTGCTATATTAGATACCCGATTCGTGACTCAATGGCAACATCCGCGCTGGCGGCTTTGTTGTAGACACTGTTTCAAAAAATGAGGAGAGTCGATGGCGTTTGAGATGCTCGTGAGTCGGATGACCTGGTGGCAATTTTCTGGGTTTTCTCTCATAAGACACGCAAATGCGAGGTAGTTATCTCTCAAAGTATTCCCGGAAGGCACTGCTCTCCTTCTTCAGGGACACGGAGCCAAGTCAGACTTCTGCCTACGAGTACTCCATCACAACAGAAGCTGCCCCTTTCCCTTCTTCCATGAACGGGTTCATGGGCTTGGTCTAGATGTTGCCGCCGACCAAGTGCAATAAGAAAGAAAACAAAGATTTTAAAATTTTTTATATTCAAATAAAAATTAATTTTGGAACTCACTAAAGTTCTATTTTAGTTTGAATCAATAAAAAAGATGACTATTATTGATCCAAATTAAGTCATAATCCATGAGTTCCTCTAGGTCACATGTGAAAGGAGAATGCATAGGTTTTATTTCGTTTGTCATTCTACGATTCTTTCGAGCACACGAGGTCTAAACAGACCGGGACCTACAGTTTAAAGTAGATTCCGAACCACTACACCGTCCTACCACTACTTTCGGCACCGAGCACCTAACTGAGCACAGCCATCAGGACATCAGGCCCAAAGAACATAAGCATATTATCAAAAAATTATTAAACAAAAAAATAATAACATTCACGGTATGTGTAATCCCCCATGTCAAATGAGAAAAATATCATAAAACAATTATCTTTATTTTTCGCACAGTTTTTTTTGTTTGAGTAAGTCAAAAAATAAAAACATTTATCTTTTTATCGCATTATAGACAAATTTATCGAAAGCTGAGCCAAATGAAAGCATAAAAAGAGATTTATACTAGCGAAATTACAATACCCTCAACACCTTTATTATTTTTAATACTAAAATTTCAAAAAATAACAGGTAAAAATACCCAAAAATCACAACGTTTTAAGGGAATTTAAAATTGTGTGGTACCATTCTTAATAACTTCGGGTATATGTAGTGTGAGTTGTATTGCTCTTTAAAAATACTTTACTTCAAAAAAAAAAAAAAAAAAAAAAAAAAAAGATTTGTAAGGTGTTTATGTAAGAAATTGACGACGAGAAATGTAAACAATACTTCAAATGTATTTTCAGATAAAAGCGCTTGACATTTTATGCTGTAGCTAAATGTATTTTTTTTTAAATCTCTAAAAGAAATATTTATGATTTAAAAATAAGATTTCATATAGAAAAAAATTGCTGTTTATCAAAAAGATTCTTTCGGTAGGTACAGCTGGAATGATGAGTAAACTTGTAAAAATATTATCTAAGATCTGTGTAGAGTTATGTCTGTGCAGCTAACAAAAAAAAAAAAAAAAATAAATAAAAAAAAAAAAAAAAAAAAAAATAGAAGGTTTATTTTATTAACTGGATCACGTGTATTCACTATGTTTTGAAATGAAATAAAAAAAAAGATCTTATGTGTTTTGTTTTATTCCAATGATAACTGATAATAAAATTTATGGTTTGCTGTCGAATTCACTTTTTTGAAAATCGAGTTCAGTTTCTTGCAAATTCACCTTTTACCACTTCAAATTTACCCTTTCTTAATTAGGGTTTTATTTGTATGCTATTATTCACACATCTATATTTATAAAGACGCATATGTATATATACACTAATGCACATACTTTCATTCGCGCATGCATACATATAAAATTCACCTCATATATACACACACATGTGCGCACATATATATACACGCATAAATATGTACGAACAAATATACTCACAAATGCATATACAAAAGTACATACACATACACTTGTACATACATACTCAAATACAGATAAGCGGCCTGATGGACAATTGACCAGCTCTCTGACCGTTGGTACCACAGGCTTCAGGTTTGAATCCTGGCGGTGGCATGGATGTTTGTTGGTGGTTCGGAATCCACGTTAAGCTGTAGGTCCCGGTTTGTTTAGTCTAAAGTGTGCACAAGATGACCGTAGAGCGACAAACCAAACCAATCAAATACAGATATTGTTTATTTGCTCCTACATATACGCGTACAAATCTAAACACATACATAAAGTACAAACTTAAACACAGACACGCGTACATTCGGTGAGTATTCCTATGCCTATGTTTAGAAGTGGTATAAACAATTCAAAGAAAGCAAAGAACGCGTTGCAGACGAAGAGCCCTCTGGTCGACATCAACCTCAGCCGACGAAGCTCACGTCAAAAATTAAAGATTTGGTGCTTGCAAACCGTAGATTTACAATTAGAGACCTTGCTGATGATGTTGGAATTTCAAAAGGATCGGTCAATTCCATTTTGGGGCGTCGAATCGAATCAATTTGTATCAATGCAGTCGTCACACTGCATTGATTCATCGTGACCTTTTCGCCAAAAATGAAACACATATCGTTCCACAACCACCGTATTCACACCGTGAGACTTCCGGCTATTTTCTAAACTCAAAAGACCACTCTGGGGACATGGTTTTGAGTCGATTGAAGAGTGATCGATTCAACGTGAAGTGAGCCGACAAAAGTGAGTCGATTCAACGTGAATCGCCGCGCGGTTTGAAGGCCATCCTGTCGATGAATTTTTAGCATGCATTGATGATTGGAAAAAAGTTGACACAAGTGCATTGTGTCTGGAGGGTATTACTTTGAAGGCAATGAAATATATTTGGAAGATTAAATAAAGAGTTTTTGAAAAAAAAAATAAACTTACTTTTTGATCTTACTTTACTTATATATATATATATATATATATACATGCGTAAACAACGCACATACATATACATAAATACTCATTGACACATGGGTAAATTAGCACATGCACACACGTATACAAATGCATTTTCATAAATTAAATAAATTTGCACTTGTAGTATTTTTTTCAGTAATCGTTTTTACGAAAAAAATACTCATTAATATACTATGTATATTTTCATGCATGATTAAGCGTACATCTTTAACCATACCAGTACATCAAATAACACATAGAAAATACATGTTTAGGCGCACACTATGCATATAAATCTTTATAAACATATGTATGTACAAGTATTAACATTCAAATAAAGCGTTTAATTTGATTTTGAGGAATTTGAAAAAAAAAAAAAAAAAAAATTTGGCTTCATAAATTGAATGTGGATTGGCAAATCTGCATATCAAAATTATAGAAAGCGTACATTTCTGGTATGTAATACAATAAACGAATACAACATTTTTATGATAAAAATTAGGAAAATTACATTTCTCTTTTTCTAATTTTTTTTGTGTTCAAATAGTATACAAATATATTATTTTGGATGGAAAGACTAGCGGGTAATTGAAAAATAGAGATGCAGGAACTTTAGAAACATTTCATTTCTTAAACATTTTCAAAGAAAATAGCCAGTGTATATACTTTTAAAAGCTTGTTGTTGTTGTTGTTATCGTGTCCATTCCATGAAAAAAGGTTGCCATATACCTCGGAAGGTTGGACTTCTACCTGATGGTCCGCGGAATGTTTTTTATTTCCCTCAACCCATCGGAACCGATGAAGGCATCCCCCTATCCGCCACCTGGGTTTTATTCTAGGGGTTACAATCAGTTTCTTGTCAAAAATTATTAAAATGTTGCAATGTTTTTGGCAGTGTTAAAAATATGAAAGTGCATTAGTTTTATTTGGTTTCTAACTAAAAATCAAAAATAAATAGTAGATAAACTGATATTTTTTTAAATCAATTGTTCAATCCTAATAAGGACAAAAAATACAAATTTAATTTTATAATTTCGCTATAAGTTGTCAAAATCGTATTAAGAAGACACGGCAAAACTCCATTGAATAAATTGTTCATTCTCATGTAATATAGTTAGATATAAAACAAGACCTATGATCTAAAAGTTTAAATCTTAAACAAGAGCTGCTATCTAAAGAGTTTAGATCTTAAACATAAGTTAAGATCTAAAACAATTAAATCTAATTAAAAAGATTTGTAAGAAAAGATTGATTAATACTATGACATTTTTCAAAATACAGTGAAATAAATAGATGGAAATGTTTTCAATGGTTAAATTAATTACATATCTTACTAAGATATCTGTAAGTTTCTGTTACACTTTAAAAATTTGAGATAATATTTCAAAAACTGTACTGAGGGCAAGGTTTCGTTCTTCCCTATCTTTTTTAACCTCTAAAATTAACTAGCAGCTGAATATCTATCAGATTATTGTGCAAGTATACATTGAACTAGATCTCACATTTCATAGTTGACATGTCCTTGGGTTTTAAGTAAAACGTACTAGATATTGCCATTATCTCACAACCATTCCCATTTTAGAAAGAACTTTCTTTTTAAAGCACCGGTTCGAACCGCTTCTCTACATTTCATTGGATAACCGCAGAGAATGTCACAAAGAACAGAAAGAGCCTCCTTATGATTCATTTAGCGATAAAATTGGAAGAAACTCAAGTGCAGGGGAAAGTATTCCGATACTCTTTAAACAAAACAAAAAGAGCGTTTCCATAGTTACATCTTAAATGACTATGTGATTTTTAACGTATCTTTTTATCTTGGTGTGGGTTTTTTTATCAATTTTTAGGAGTTCATATTTCGAGTTTGGGGTGATAGTTCGATTTCTATCAATGTACAAGAAAAGTTTTGACCAATTTCATCTAGAGTGTGAAATTTGAATAGTATTTAGAGTGTGAAAAGATAAATATTTTTTTTTAAAAAATAATCAATGAAAGAATATTCCAAAAATACAACATGATATTTGATATGATTTTATCAGATTTATTTAAAATTTCTTAAATTTGGCTGTCTAGAGTAGATAAAAAATAAAATAATCATACTTTCACAAATATTTTTGAGAAGCACAACTGATAACATAGAAAGTATTTTGTTATAATTTTAAATCTTTTTTTTTTAAACAGAAACTGACAGTTTTTAGTAAAATATTTTATCGAAATGTATTGCCATTGATCCCGACTCGTGTCACAGAGGTAACGAGCCGCTGGTGAGTATTAGTATTATTAGCGGAGGTTCAATCCGCTGGCAGCTTTGCTGTAGACACTCTTTCAAAAAAATTAGGGGACTCGATAGCGTTTGTGATATTCAGAATCTAGCATCGTGAGTCGGACTATCTGGGATGGGAGTTCTCCGGGTTTATCGGTGGAAGTTTTACTGGTTTTCCTCATACGACATACAAGTGCGGGGTAGTTTTCCCCTAAAAGTAATGCCCTCCTCTTTCAGCGATTCAGAACCAAGCGAGACTTCTACCTACGGGTGCTCCATCACAACAGAAGCTGCCCCCTTTCCCTACTTCCATGAGTAGACTACTCATCGGATATTCGTCCACTTTTGCAAGACACTGAGAATTAGACACAACATCATTTTTTAAGAAAAGAAGAATGAAATTCCTCAGTGGATAAAAAGACTGAATTTTGTTGGAGGAAACTCAATCAGAAACCAGCAAACAAACATAAGTATAAAAGGAATAAATTATTTAAACACTTCAAAAATATTTAAAAAATATGATTCCCATCACTATTATGTTTCCATCAGAGCGTCGTGCTTTTCAGTAAATATGATATTCACTATATCCAAAATAAACTAAAAAAATTCTGTCCCATAAATTTTGTACATGAAAGAGTTACTTTAATTCAGATATGTGTGTGACTAATCCTTCAGTGTCCTGCAATGCGGAATGGATATCTCATAAGTAGTCTACTCGTGGATGGATTGAAAGGCTGCATCTTCTATTATGATGGAGCACCCGTAAGTAGAAATCTAACTTGGTTCCAAGTCGCTGAAGAAGGAGGGAAGTGCCTTCCGAGGAATTTTTAAAACTACACTGGTGTCCAAAAGTTAAGCATAAATCGTAAAATGCGAAAAACATGGAGTAAATATTCGTAAATATTCCAAATTTCTTGCGGATATTAATTGGGTGAAGAAGAAACATTGGGTTTATGCAAAACTTTTCAGTCGACTACGTCCTGCGCATGTGTCGGAAAGCAGAGAAACCGATTCAAGCAGCATAGGCAGTTCAGACAAGTTTTGTGCAACTGCTGTGCGAAGGAACGTTGCTTAACCAATCAAACAAGGTGAATGATGGCACAAAGACGCCAATTGGACATGTTTGTGAAAGGAAGAATCGTTGGAATGCTGGAATCGGACGATCCCAAACCGAAGTGTCTCGAATTTTGAATGTGGACCAGTCTGTGATCTCAAGACTGTGGCAGAGGTTTCAAAGAACAGGAGATGTTACCCGACAACCAGTATCAGGTCGACCAAGAGTCCCAACACCTAGCCAAGACCGATATCTGGTAATAAGTGCGCGACGTCAGAGGGGCCTGACAGAGCACTGGGTTCGGCGCTCACAGTCGCCACAGGAATACGAATTTCGAGACAAACTGTTTACAGGAGATACTCAATCATGCTGGCCTGTGTGCCAGAAGACCAGCGTTTGCATTCCCCTCACGTCTGCGCATAAACGCTCTCATTTGAACTGGAGTTTGAAACATCAACATTGGAGTGGGGGAGAGTGGGCCAATGTGATGTTCAGTGACGAATCCCGGTTTAGTCTGAGTAGTGATTGTCGTCGGGTAACGATATGGAGAGAACGTGGAACACGTTTTGAACCAAGAAACATAACGGAAAGACGTCATTTTCCATCAAGGGGAGTAATTGGTATGGGCAATATCATGATGGACGGCATCAGGCACAGGCACAGACCTCCATTTCTTTGACACGGGGTCTGTGACTGGTCAAAGATACAGGGACAAAGTTCTTGAGCCTTATGTTCGCCTGTTTCGAGGTGCTGTCGGTCCTGACTTCATATTCATGGATGATAATGCGCCATGTCACTGATCGGTGCTGGTTGACGACTTCCTGAAAAGGAAAACATTCAGTGCATGTCGTGGCCTGCGAACTCCCCTGATTTAAATCCTATCGAAAATGTATGGGATATGCTCGGGAGACAAATTGCAGCTCTTTCGCACCCCAAAGCTCCGTTACAGAACTGAAGACAACTCTCCAAGAAGCTTGGAACCGTTTGAGCCCACAACTCCTTCATCATCTCATAGCAAGTATGGTTAATCGCTGTGCAGCGTGCCTGGCTGTCAGAGGTGACCACACGACTTATTAAACTGTAGCATCAGTATTTTATTTAATGTTTTCTTTCATTTTTCTTTAAAATGTGAACCCTTGCTGTGCTCAGTTTTCTTTCAAACTGCTACTTTGGATAATAAAATTAATTATTATCATTCTTTTGATTTGCTTTCTTATTTTAAACCATTTTACACTCGCATAACACGTTTCCCGCCATTCTGATTTACAGTTCCTTCTTTATTCACATAATTATCAATTATGCTTAACTTTTGGACACCAGTGTACACCGCATTTGCATGTCGTATGGGTGAAGACCCAAACACTGCCACCAGGCAGTCCTACTCATTGCTGAACATTACAAATGCCATCGAGACTCCTTTTTTTTTTGTAACAGTTTATACCACAATGCCGCCAGTGGATTGAGCCTCAGCCCTCATGCTCACCAGCGGCGCAAGTTACCTCTGAGCAACGAGTCGGGGTAATTTAGGAAATTAATTAGCTATATTTATTGTTACGATAACATAAATATACAAGAATAGCGATAAAGGACCTGCACAATAATAACGATAATTAACTACACAATAATAACCATAAAGTAACTATACAATAATGAAAAATTAAATATGCAATACATTATCTTATTTTAAATATTAGTTCACATCATGCAGATAATCAATGTAATAGATTATAATACTCTATACTGATGCTCGAATTTTTTTTTTTTTGCAATAAATCATATTTTATTTTTCCTTTTTCTACTAACTAAGAATAATTTTTGCCCGACTAATGACTCAATGGTAACGTGAGCATTAGGGTTGAGGTTGAATCCACTGGCGACGCTGTTTCAAAAACGAGGAGCCTCGATGTCGTTTGTGATCTTACCTCGTTAGTCGGACTAACTGATGGGAGTTTTTAGGGTTTTCCACCTAGAAGTCCTCTCGAAAGGCACTGTCCTCCTTCTTCAGCGACTCGGATATAAGTGAAACTTTTACTACTTCTACTCCATCACAATAGAAGATCTTCCATTTCCCTTTATCCATGAGTAGACTACTCATGGGGTGTCTGTCCCACGTTACCGGACACAGCGGATTAGTCACAAAAAGCAGAATAATTTTTTTAAATCAATCATGCCACCTTATAATTTCTAATTTTATCTTTTTTTTTTTTAATTAATCATATGAATATAATTTCTGACTGACTATTTTGTTAGAATAAAATTAAATTCAAAGCAATTATTCATAAGTACTTCAAGTGGAACTGTTGTTATCAGAAAGTTAATTTTCCATTACATGCTTTGGCATTTTATTTACAAGGTCATATAGTTCACCTCTAAAATATTCATTAAAGGAACTAATAAAAATAAATACGATGTAAACGTAAGAAAAATGTTAACAGATGATTAATTATTAATTTTATTACATTAGCTTTATTTATACGTCTGAAATAATTTGTTTATTATCGTTATTTGACAGTTATATCATGATAGCAGGGATGGCCAACCCGCGGCCCGCCTTTTGAACATTTTTCTGACCAGTGAGAATTCAAAAAAATATTACAAAATATATATATTTATAATGGCCAAAAAGTAGTGAAAACCAACGTATAAAAAATATATTATGTGTGCATTCATATATTCAAAAATGAACTGTCGAAATCATGAGAAAATTAACTTTCATTTAAAAATAACATTCTTTCGTAAACAAATATCACACTAGTAAAATAATTAATTATATTTACTTTTTTTTTAATTTAATTTATATACTTTTTATATTTCATTTTGAGTGTTCTATATTTCTTTACAATGTGCGTTTAGTATTATTATTATTGTATTATCTATGTTTGCATGTAAGAATAATAGTAAAAAAAAAAAAAAAAAAAAAAACTCATTATGTTTCAATCTTTCACTCCAAAAAACTATCTATAGTGGGTTTAAATCTAATATAGAAATATATAATTTTGCATGCAGTCGCGGAGTTAGGGTGCATTTCAAAGTGGCCCGCAAGATCATTTCAGTTGGCTACCCCTGCATGATAAAAAAACTCATTTTCGGTTTTAGATTTGATATTAAAAATTGTAAATAGATCAAACTGATGTTAACCTATAAAGTAAAACATTTTATTGTTTTCTTTTCTGAAAATAATGATGATACAATGTAAAATTATGTTGTAAAATATTTATTTAACTTTATCAGATATGACGAATAATTTTAGCAGATATTGTTGATCTGATAACATATCTTTAACAAATGAGTTTACAAAAACTAAACTAAATTAAATGAACTAATTACTGCTATTTTTTGTGTAAAACAATACACGCGACTACTTGTATTGTTTTTCTTTATAACATATAAAAGATAAAAATAGATATAGACATAAATATATGTTTATTTAAAAAAATTATTTTTTTCTGATGATAAAATAGATTTAATATGAATAGCAGAAATTTTCAATTACTTATCAAAAGCACAAAGCAAAATTTAAATGGTTTTCTTCTTGTATTTGGGCCTGATGTATTTAGTGCAGTGAACATAAATTAAAAAAAAATAATGTCCTATTTCAGTACAGCAGAAACCTCATATACCTGAAATAAAAATAGGTAAGAAAAATGTTTATGATAATCATCTTCTTTATTGAAGACATAATATTGCATAGCAAAAATATTCAATTGTTATATTGTTGATTGTAAAGTTGTTATTGTATTTTTGAATAATAATAATTTGTATAATTAAAATTATTTTGGCAAAGACGGTGACTATATAAATCAGGGATGGCCAAATTGCCCACCTGGAAATTCTTTTTCGACCCGGGAGATTTATCACATTTTTACAAAATATATTTATTTTTAAGAAAGTGTGGAGAAAACCAATGTATTAAAAAAAAATACATTATGTGTGCATCCCTACATTCAAAAATTAACTGTCGAAATTAATTGCCTAATTTAGAGTTAGTCAAATACAACAACATTTTTGAAATATATTCATCTCCCTTTCATGTTGAAATTGAGTTGGCCTCAGAATATCTCCAAATGGAACTGGTTGATTTACACTGAAGAGAATTGAATAATAAGTGAAAAGTGGAGAAAAAAATATCGCACTATTAAAATAAATATTTTTTAATGATTTCATTTTTTCTGTTTCGTTTAGATCTATATATATTTTATATATCATTTTTAGTATTATATATTACTTTACAATGTGCGTTTAGTATCGTTGTTATTATATGATCTATATTTACATATAAGAATAGTAGTAAAAACAAAAATAATAACTCATTATGTTTCAATTTTTCACTCCAAAATACGTCTGTATTGGGTCTAAATCTAATATGGGGATATTCTATATGCGGCCCGCGAAGTTACGATACGTTTCCAAAGTGACCGCAAGACCATTTGAGGTGGCCACCCCTGTATTAATATTTACATTTTCTCTTCCAACTTTGTCATTATGTAGCCTTTCTATCCACTATTCCCTAAAAATTATTACATGGTATAATTTGATTACCTAAAACCAAAATCCCCTTAACAATAGCATTCTTTGTCCGAATTTTTTTTAATAGTATTACATACAATTTTTTCGAACATATACCGATAATAAAAAAAAAAAGTGCTTTGTTTTTACCCTAAGGCACTATAGTTGAAATTGAAAATTAAAATTATTTTTTGCAAAGTCTATGAGTATTTAAATCGTTGATAATTTAAAAAAGGCTTATCAAGATGTTTGTTAATAATTAATGAATCAATAAATAATATAATCATCATCATAACTGGCCCGACAGCCCTTATGGACCTTGGCCTTCTTTTTAAAGATCCAGCCAGGCTGATCTCCTCCTGGCCGTGGACCTCTAGTTTTTTTTTATCTTAATAACATTAAAATAAGAGTCTAAGCAGTCGACCCATCTATTTTTCGGTCTTCCCATTGGTCGTTGTCCAAAAGGGATTGCATTGAAAACCTTCAAAGCAGCTCTATCACTTTCCATTCTCACGAGATGACCGGCCCATCTCATTCTGTTCAGTTTAACACATTTTAGAATGTCAATAGAGAGTTTTGCATACCTTATTTTTGGACGTACCGTTAGCTTTTTCTTCCTAGCGCGCATGCTCACAGGAAATTGCGCATGCGTATCTGTAATAATGTTTCCTATGAGCATGCGCGCTAGGAAGAAAAAGCTAACGGACGTCCAAAATACGGTATGCAAAAACTCTCTAATATCTCTGAAAAGCTTGTAAAGTTCGAAATTGTATCTTCTTCTCCAATTTCCATTGTCATTGATACCACCAAAAATAATTCGTAGCACTTTTCTCTCAAAGATTGCCAACATTTTCTCTTCTCTTGCTGTTAGTGACCATGTTTCAGAATAATACTTTTAAAAATATAAAAATTTGAAATACTTATATGAGTTTCTTTATTCATTTTATATATATATATATATATATATATATATATTATATATATATATATATATATATATATAGTCCCCACCAATCTTCTAAATGGCCAAAAATTGATACACATAATTATTAACATGTTTTTATATGATTTTTTATATGGTGATTCATAAATGCACGCGATTTTGCAGATGTTAATTTTCTTACGTAAGAGTCGTTACAAAAGTATTATGTAACGATCGATAAATTAATGTCATCTCCTTTACTTTTTTTTAAATATTTCGTATAAAAATATTTGTGTTCTAGCAAATTTTCAGAAATTGAAATAAAAAAAAAAAAAGTATATTAATTTATTATCAGAAAGTGAATATTAGAGAGCTATACATCAAAGGTTATGTAATATTTTGAAGTTAAAAAGCTTATTATATTACCCTTATGATTATTAGGTAAGAGTCATTATAGAAGTATTATGTAACGATGTATAAATTAACATTTGGTCTTTAATTTTTTTTTGTAATGTTTTGTATAATTGATAGTGGTTTGAATCCCCTATAAACCATAGGTCCTGGTCTAATATGATTTAAGAGCGTTGTGAATAGAGACCCTACCAAGCACAAAAAAAATCTACTGTCACGAAATCTGCCAGCAGACAGATGGCCTTGGTTCTCCATGGGGATCTTTCGCCACTGATAATTATATATATATATGGAGCCTAATGGCCGAGTGATTAGCGCTCTGGCTCTCGGTGCCATGAATACTTATTGTAGTTCGAATCCACTTCAAACTGCAGGTTCCGGTCTAATATGGCTGACCACTTTACCTCGTAAAAGGAAAATGTCTCCTGTCTCGAAATCTGCCAGTAGGCATGGCACCTAGAACCAGAACGCTAATCATTCGGCCATCAGATTCCATATATATATATATATCATCCTCATCAGTGGCGCAGCAGCCCAATGGAGGGACAAGGCCATCTGCCTACTGGTAGATTTCGAGAGAGGAGATGATTATTTTTACGGAGTAGGGTTATCAGCCCAACCCCTTCACTCATATTAGGCAAGGGTCCTACAGCTTAAAGTGAATTCCGAACACCTACAAACATCCATGGCATAGCCGGCCAAACTAGACGACTGGCCTTGGCCCGCCATGTTGCTGTTGCGCCGATGATGATGATGATATACATATATAGGCAAAGACAGGAGGAAATTATTTTTATTTACATATCCCTTGACCTTTTAATTTATAGCAGTAGGAATAATATCAATGTACATTCATTCTATATATATATTTGCTTTATCTTTGCAGTGATGACTATTCACACCTATTAAGTAATTATTAAGCATTATTTGCTAACAATTCACACCTAGTTTAATTTGCTTCGTTTAATAAAATTGGATCATTGAGAGAGGAAGTTTAATATTTAGCTTTAGTCACTGGTTGTAAAATCTCCCTATTAGCAGAGCCGGCTTTAGATGAAAAGAGACCCTAGGCTATTCCACTTATGAGGCCCTTTCACCTCCCATTTTTAAGTTTGTAAATTACATGAGAGACAATAAAATACATCATTACTGTGATATATATCAAGATGTTAAATGAAACATTTTTTGATGGGTACTAATCTTTATAAATGGCATGGATAATAAATAAATAAAAAATCGAACACTTATTTGGACATTTATTCTCAGCCCCCTATATAGTACTTGTAACAATAACTCATCAAGCATAACACATAAAATTTACAAAGAAGCAAAATTCAAATAAAAATCTTTGACTACGAAAATAAAATATGCAATAAAAATTATCATATTTTCTATCAAATTACTTTGACCCGAACAGACGCAATGAGCCGAACTCGTTGATCTTAACCAATGAATTTTTATGTTTTTTTTTATTAATTATATGTGTAGAATTTGTGTTTTAGTGTTTACTGTTTTTAGAATAGTGCTATTCTAATTTTTGCTAACAATTTGAATGTAGGCCCCTCTTGATCTTGAGGCCCTAGGCTGAAGCCTAATTAGCCTATAGGAAAATCCGACCATGCCTATTAGCATTTATGACTTCCCGTTATCAAAGGTGGTGTGAATTTCAAAATATATCCATTGTATTGATAATTTAATAAATCGCTTCTAGAAAGCGTTATGGTTGTTACAAGCATGTGAGAAAAAAAAAAAAAGGCAATAAACTTCCGGTCAATTACATGAACTTGATTTGTATTTTTACTGGGATCCGTGTCATTTTCAACTGTCGTTAATCCATTTTTCCAGACTAAAAGCAACATAATCCTGTTGTCGTTTTGCAACACCGCTGAAATCAAAAGTGTCAAAAAGACATGCGAAACGCAGGGGATTATAATTTGAATGACGTTGATTCTCTGCACCGCAGACATTAGAGATCTTCCAACGTATCATTAACAACGACTGTTTCGACCTTCAGAATCTTGAAATTCAGAAGTAAAATAATGTTTCTGTAGGGCAAAAAAAATTGCTTTTTTTTTTTTAAGATGACGGTCAGACGGTCCTTGGGAAGTTTTCTGAGCTGAGAAGTATTTTTTTTTTTTTTTTTTGCTAAGTGCAAGGTCATTTGAGCGCTTAGAAACGCATGGTAGCCTTCTGCAGGTGTTTATTCGGGGTTTCCAAACAATTGCTACCGTTCAAAAATGAGGTCAAAAGCATTGAATTTTTCCTGCTTGCGGAAAAGTTGCAGACTATTATTATTATTTTTTTTTTTGCTAAAACTTTTACTTAATGAGTGTTATTTAAGTAATCTGAAATCGTTACGTGCTGTTTAAACTATCTTGTATTTAAAAAAAAACTTTTTAATTTTTGTTTTTTTTAACTCTTTAGTGCTTAGTAAATATAGTTTATAAAAACTTTGCCAATTCAAATGGCATTTTCTCATTTAAGGAAGTAAAATAAATGTTTCTGGGATGTTTTTTTTTAGTTACATAGAAAATTAAGATGAATAATTTAATCATAGTAAAATTGGTAAAAATAAATTTTTGACATTTGTATCAACGACAAAAGCATCAAATGTCAAACTTTCAGTAGAACACAACTGACTCTTATTGATAGCTCCATAATTAGATTTATTAACTCTTCGACCTTTACAAGTGGCAAATTTTTTTTTGACGACGCTGTCATTTAAGCATTCATTACTGTTGCTGTTCTAATGCAGCTGGCAACAGAGACAGTTAATCTTTTATACCATAAGCAAGGGCTGCCCCGATGTTATTCATTTAGCATTATAGCTTGGTACTTGTCGCTTGAGGGGCACTTGTAGCTTGAAGATATGCTACGGACGCGATTAACACTACCCCACAACGTTCTACGATCCTATTAGAACGGGATCTACGGTTTAAAGTGGATTTCGAACCACTACAAACAGCCATGGCATCGCCGGGACCCGAAACCTGTGGCATCGAGAGCTCGGTCATGAGACCTCTTATTTATTTTTCAATATTAATTTAAAATTGAAAAATAAATTCTTGACATTTATATCAACGACAAAAATATCAAAATCTCAATAGATCTAAAAATATCAAAATCACAATAGACTCTTATTGAAAGCTCAATAATTAGATTTATTATCTCTCAAATTTTTACAAGTGACAATTTTTTTGACAACGATGTCATTTTGTCATTCATTACTCATACTTGGGAATTGTACTAGATTTGGTGCTACCCAAGTTGCACCATTTGCCTACTACTACAATATATCAGTAAGAATAAATGGAAAATAATTCTCCCTGCGTGATTTGCAGAGTGACCATTCTTGCACTACGGCAGGGTGGCCAACCCGCGTCCCGGCTTAAACATTTTTCTGGCCCTTGAGATTTGTTACACTTTTACAAAAATACATTTTATAATGGCTAAAGTAGTGAAAAACAATATATTACAAATATACATTATGTGTGCATCTATGTATTTAAAAATTAACTTTGTCTAACTTGAACTAATTACGAGAAAAATTAACTTTGATTTTAAAATAATATTCTTGCGAATATAGGACATATATTGCCTGTTTTGTTTATGGGTTCACAATTATGACTTCGCAGAATAATTAAATTATATTCTGTGAATTCATGATGAGCGGAGAAACAAATATTGTACTAGTAAAATAAATATTTTTCAATGATTTCATTTTATTTATATATATTCTATATTTCACTTTATTTATATATATTTTATATTTCACTTTTATTTATATATATTTTATATTTCATTTTATTTTTATATATTTTATATTTCATTTGCAGTATTATATATTTCCTTACAATGTGTGTTCAGTATCATTATTATTATATTATCTATTGTAAGAATAATAGTGAATACAAAAATAATAACTCCTTATGTTTCCATTTTTCACTGCAAAACATTATCTATAGTGGGTCTAAATTTAACATGGGGATATATAATTTTGTATTCGGTCCGCAGAGTTAAGATGCATTTTCAAAGGGGCCGCAAGATCGTTTCGGTTTAGTAATTCATTTTGGTAATGCAGGGGTATGATTTTGAAGAAAATTGAGAAAATGCCTACCCAATTGCTTGACAAACTCTTAACGAAATACCATCCATTGAATTTATTAATTTGAAATCACCGCGTTAAAATTATATTCGCATTCTCTAAAAATAAATACGTACAAGCATTGCATAGTGTTCTCTCCTTTAATGAAATATCTAAAACAATTAATGAATTAGTTAAAATATTAGCATATCTTATTTTTGGTTGTGTACCATTCCTTTGAAAGCAACGAAATTACGAGAGCGCTTAAAAGTATCCATTAAAAACACCTTATTTATTTATTAAGAATTATTATTCTAACCGTGTATTCGATGATTATAACGGGGTTTCCACTTTTTTTTTTTTTTTTTTTTTTTTTTTAACTGCATAATAGAGATACAAAAGAAGATTGTGAAAGTTCAGAGACAGAACAGACAAACCGGTAAAAGCAGAATGACAAAAGGTGGGGGAAAAAAAGAAAGTGTTCTTTTTTATTCCTAGACACTGCATACAGCTGAGAGGAAGTAATTTAATTTTGTGGTTGACATATATTTTATTTTTTATGTTACCGAGGGTGAAAGTGTAATTTATTGACATTTAAGTAAAAATTTGTGGCATTAGAATAGCTCTGTAAGGAAGGTTGTTCGTTTTGGGTTTTGTAAATTGTCAAAGGTTGCACAGGACAATTGAAACCGAAATAAAAACATCATCCTCAGCATACTATAATGAAGATAAACTTATTCTGAAGAAAACCCAAGATCAACTGAATTAAAAAAATTATTTCAAATGGTAATTTATTTTAATTATTAAGGTAAATCCACCAACGGCTGGGTGTTTTGAGGAAAATTCTTCACGAATAAAAAAATAATTATTGTAATAATTTCATGATATTTCCACAAACAATGGGATTCAAAGAGTTATCATATTATAAGAATATAATATTTATAAAAGTGAGTAAAAATTTAATATAAGGTGAATTAATTTGAGCTAAAATATCAACGAATATTGAATCCATGAAACCCATTGATTAGTTTTAAATAAGTTGTTGTTCTAATTCAGCTGGCAATTCAGAGACACTTAACCTTTATGCCATAAGTAAGGGCTGCACCGTTGTTACTCATTTAGTATTATCCAGGGGGCACGTGTAAAATGAAGATATGCCAAGGACGCAAGTAACACTACCCCCACAACGCTCAACGGTCCTATTAGACCTGAACCTGAGGTTTAAAATGGATTCTGAACCCCTACAAACATCCATGGCACCGCCGGGATTCGACCACTAAACCTGTGGTACAGAGCGCCAGAGAGCTAGCCACCTCGGCCATCAGGTTCCAAATAGTTTTAAAAATTAGGATATGTTAATTTTGTTGTTCAAAATCTTTATTCTTTAGAAAGAAACAAAATTACGAGAACACTTAAAATTATCCATTAAAAGGTACTTATTTATTTATTAAGAATTATTATTCAAACCATGTATTCTGTAAATATAACGGGGTTTCCATTTTTTTTTTTTTAGTTTTAACTACATAATAGAGATACAAAAGAAGATTGTGAAAGTTCAGAGATACAGACAAACCGGTAAAAGCTGAATGACAAAAGGTGGGGAAAAAAGAAAGTGTTCTTTTTCCTTCCTAGACGCTGTATACAGTTGAGAGGAAGTAATTTAATTTTTTGTGGTTGACATAAAAAAAAAATTTTATGTTATCGAGGGTGAAAGTGTAATTTATTGACATTTAAATAAAAATTTGTGGCATTAGAAGAACTATTTAAAGAAGGTTGTTTTGGGTTTTATAAACTGGACACTGGTTGCACAGGACAATTGAAACCGAAATAAAAACATCATCTTCAACAGACTGTAATGAAGAATAACTTATTCTGAAGAAAACCCAAGATTAACTGAATTTTAAAAAAATGATTGCAATGATGGTTTATTTTAATTATTAACGTAAATCCACCTTGGTAAACCCTTGGTGGCTTGAGGAAAATTCTTCATGAATAAAAAATAATTATAATATGATATTTTTACAAATACCGTGGAAAGCAAAGATTTATTATATTATAAGAATATAATGTTTATAAATGAGTAAAAATTTAATATATGGTGAATTACTTTGATTTAAAATATCAACGAAAATCGAATCCATTGTTTAGTTTTAAATAAGCAGATAAAGCGTAATGGGTTTTAGTATATTTGTGCTCCAATGAATTATAAATTTATTTTTATAGAAAAATATATGAAATATAAAAATGTATGAAGATTCTCTAAGGAAACATGAAAACTTCTGATTAAAATTTGTAACTCATTACTTTTTCTTTACCATCATCTGGGTTTTCCTCTCACGCCCATTTAATACATATTACCAATGTACTTCGTAACAGTACACCTCTGAAGTTTTCGATCGAGATGTAGTTTTAGATTTTAGATCTCAAATTTTAGATTTATTTACACCTCTGAAGTTTTAGATATATACAAAGGTGTCCACATGAAGCTTCTCTGATTTCAAATGTTAATTGTATAGAAATTCTGAGTCCTAAAGATTCGAGGTTTGAAGTATCATGAATGACAACACAAAAAGTTTATTTTGTTACAATTTGTTTTCCTGAAAATTAATTTTTGTTGTATGCATTCTTCATATGTCTTGTTATTGCCATTCTTTTATTGCAGGTGCTGATTAATGACAGAGATGACAACAGTGCAAAAGCATTATTCGTTATTTCATTTCAACTTACAATTACGCACTGGACTCTCTCTTGTGCTGTTGTCATTTCTGCTCATTAATCAAAACCTACAATAAAAGAATAGCAATAACAAGACATACCAATAATACATACAACAAAAATTGATCAAAATAAACTTTTGTGTCGCTATTCATGATACCTCAAATCACAAATCTTTAGGACTCCATAAATTAATATTTAAAATCATGAAAGTTTCATGTAGACATCCTGTATAACAATCTGATTACTTTATTGAAAATACATTTACAGTTTTATTTAAATGTACAGTACTAAATATTCTTTACGGTTGATGAAAATCCTGTTTGCTGTTTATAATAAACTCTTTTTTTTTTTGTATTACAGACGCAAATATATTCAAAAGTCCTTGGAATAAATTGAAAAAAAGAAACAAACTTTTTTCAAAAACTCAATTCAAGTAAAAAAAAAAAAAAAGCTTATTTAAGGAATGGAAAACTTTTACATAAAAAACTACAACGACATTTGAATCTATAAAAAAATTTACAAAAAAATGGGGTTGTGGTAATTCTAAAACCATTAATCTAAAGCACATCTCAATAAATATTAAAAATTTTATTATTTGAATTTTTATCTTTAAATTTTTTTATTGCACATTAGTAACGAAATATATTAAAATAATAAGAATTTAATTTTAATTTTAGTTATTTTCTATAGTGTAATTAATTTATATGCTTTTATATTTTCATAAAATATTATTTACCTGTTATTTCTAATACAAATTACATTATGTTAAACATGTTTTTAATCAATTTTTTTCATATCTAATTTATCAATTTTTTATATAATGAGTTTATTGAAACGAAACAGAATTATGTTAAAAAAATGTTATACAAATGTAGATATATTTTTATAATATTATCGAAAAACATTTAAAAAGCAAATATAACTAATACTCAGAAGGATTTATATTTTATTAAAAAAATGTTTAAAAAGTAATTATTTTAAAAAATACTCAAAATAAGAAATATTTAATTTTATGATTTCATTAGCATTCCTTGTTTGTAAAAGTAAAATAAAAATCGAAAAAATATTAAATAAATATTGAAAATAAAATGATTTTTTTAGAACAGAAATATTTGGAATATTTTATGAAATTATTAAAAATAAAAATAACTGTCTGAAGAATAAAATTAAAAGTAGGATGACGAGACTAAATGAAAAATTTCAGGCAATATGGTAAATAAAAATTCACAAGAATTTGATCAATGAAATATATTCAAATTTTTTGATGCAAAAACACTTCCTATGAAAAGTAAAAGAAATTAAAAATTTTTATAAAATGGGATAAAAATGTATTTGACCATCAACAATATGCCACCGATATATCATTACAATTTACGAAGTATTACGAGGAACATAATTATTGAGAAGTTGAAATAATAATTAACAGATTGCTTTCTCTTTAACACTTTTTTTCCGTTTATACATTTTTCAGATATAATAAATGATATATTTTTTTTTTGTTATAACAAATTCTTAGAAAAGAATATATAACATGTTTTAAGAATAAGAAAAGCTGACCACATAGGCTGAAGGATTTTCATTCCTTGCACACGTTACTGCAGAAATTCACAGAAAGCAACCCACAGAATTGCAGGGCCGCTTCTATGAATTATTTCAAGTGTAATAAAGCTACGCTATAAAAAAATTTTAAGAAAAATCCTTTAATTCTGACAAAAGAATTCGACTTAAGTCTCTAGGCCAAACAATATTATCAAATATTGAAAAATATTTTATTTATTTATCACAGAGTGGAAAATATGAATCTTTGCTAATAAAAGATAATTTTTTTATGCTTTTAGTTTAGATCATATTTTGTCATAAGTATTGATTGTTACTTATAGGACTGAATTGTAGCACGTTTAGAAATACACAGGAGAAAGGGTATCTATATTTCTTTACAAGGCAGAAAAAAAGAATTTCAGAGTTTCTGCATAGTCCAGTAAAATTCCAATCAAGAAAATCGACTATCTGTTCAAGACAATCTCCCATAAAATCTATCGAATCTACTCGTTCTTCAAAGCATTGACTTTAACGCTCCTAACAGAGGGAATAGAAAGTTTTAGCACTCTAATACTAGCATTCTACGCACTCTAGCTAGGTAAATTTGTTACTGTAAAATAAAACAGGAAATATGTTATCTTGTACATCGTGAGACAACAGTGACGTGTACTTCCGAAGTGAGCGGGTTCAGTTCGAAATAGAACACTATATGCCGAACTAAATGTTTTTATGAGCCTATGAGCCGATTTTATTTTATGCTTTTATGAACGCCTATGACTGAGAAAGTACACGATAATATAGCACTATAAATATGTAAATCAGAAAGTCCCTTCTTTGGTTTTTAAGAGGTTGAGAGAAAAATATAAATCCTTCAAATAGACGTTGGCGACTAAAATTAAGACCAAAATATTTATACAGTACAGCAGATCTCCTCGGTATGCAATCTAGGTAGCTCTGAATATACTAGAACAGGGGTGGCCAACCTGCTGCCCACTTTGGATATTTTTCCTGCCAGCTGAGATTTATCACACTTTTACAAAATATATTTATTTTATAATGGCCAGAGTAGTGAAAACCATTGTATTACAAAAAGTACATTATGTGTGCATCCATATATTTAAAAATGAATTGTCGAAATGATGACAAAAATTAACTAATAATATTTTATCTAATAATATTTTTTTGAGAATATATAACATATATTGCCTGTTATATTTACGAGTTTAAAATTTTGAGTTCGCAGAATAATCAAATTATATTCTGCGAACTTATGATGCACACTCATTTTGGAATATCTAATATAAGAGGTTCTATGTTTCACTTTAAGTGACCTCAATGACCATCCCTAAACACGCACAGCTGATTTTTGATAGCAGAGCAAACCAGACTATTAGTTGAAGTTGTTAGCACTTTTGGTTCAACTTACACCTGAAAATCTTTTTGTTTTCGACAAAATGAAATTGATCCAACACAAAACACACTCAAACATAACGTACGCAACACCCATTACGATGTCCAAGTAGCCAAATTGAGATCGATTTGCAAAAGCTAAGTGAAGAAGTGGAGAAACACATATCGCACTAGTAAAATAAATATATTTTTATAATTTTATTGTTTTATTTCCTTTATATATATATTATTTCATCTTTAGTGTTATATATTTCTTTACAATGTGCGTTTAGTATCATTATTATTATATTATCTATGTTTACATGTAAGAAAAATAGTAAACATACAAATAATAACTCATTATGTTTCAATCTTTCACTCCAAAAAAGGTCTGCAGTGGGTCTAAATCTAATATGGGGATATATAATTTTATATGCTGCCCGCGGAGTTAGGATGCATCTCCAAAGTGGCCCGCAAGATCATTTGGATTGGCCACCCCTGTACTAGACATCTGTTGTTGTAGAAGAAAATTTCAATAGCATGTCCAGGATTTGAAACCAGCAACTTATTGTATATTGCATAAATAAATCTTAATTGTCTTTGAAAAAAGGAAGAGCGTGAGATATTATACTTTCATACATTTATATATTAATACATATTTTTCATGGAAGATACTTTGTTTGATATTTTTACTAATTCACGTGCATATTAAATATGTGTACTACAATTTAAAATATGTTACAATAGATTTGAGAATATCACGAAACTAGTTTTTTATGCATTGTCATGATTTATTTTCTCCTATATTTAAATTACGATTTATTGTTCGGTATTTTACGTCTGTTTTTTATTCAATTTATTGATCAATGGTCTTTTAAGACACTTTCTATAGACACATGCGTTTTTCAATAAATAAAATTAGTTTTTGAGAAGATATTGTTTATTTACTAATACACTCATTGCTTGCTATTGCATTTTGCTTCTAATTATTTTTATCAATTGATATCTTGTTAATCGTTTTTAGCTTGGTTGCTTAATTTAAAAAAATATTAAATTATAATTTACAGATCGTCTCTAAATTTTAACATTTTTAATTTTAGGTTCTGATTTAAAAATCTTTATTTTAGATTATCTCAAATAACAGCATAAAATATGCATAATAAAACATTCATTTTTTGCATTAATTTTTATTGCATTCATTTATTATTTAAATGACATAATTCAATGACATTGCTTATCTTTTTATTTAGTGTTTATATAATATGTGCGTACTTAATATTTACCAAATATGTGAAGGTCGTGCATGAAAAGACTACGATATGTAATATCAGATACAGATAAAAGGTAAATATAAAGCCTTGAATGTTAATGATTTTTCCTTAAAAATGAGGATACTTTTTAATTCTATACATGATTTATGTTTAACAGCCAAACTAATGAAAATAAAATAATTAATAAGTATTTAAATAAAAAATAAAATTCTTTGCTTAAAAACCTCAATTTATTATTTATTTACAATGTACATCAATATAAAACAAACCTTTTTATAATAATTATATGATATTAAGCAATAAACTGATAATTAGAAGGGAATAAATTTGCTTTTTGTATAATATCTAAGTTTGCACAGAATTTTTAATCTAATATTTTAAGTTAATATATTAACTGTAATATCAAAACGCTAATGTTCTTTTCGTATAGAAAATATAGAAAAAATGTATACCATTATATAGACATGGTGATTATAAAAACGAATAAATGCAAATTATATCAAAAATAATATAAGTAAAAAATAAGGAACAATGTTTAAACATGCTATTATGTAAATAACGCATTTACATTTTCATATGTATTTATATCATTTTTATATAAATTGCTATGTAAACCTGTTCGTAAAATTTTAATATTTGATATGTAGTGAAAGCTTTGTAAACTCCCACCGCTATATTAGCTCCTTGATAGCATTAGTGTAAACTTTTATAAGGATATTAAATTGATGGCTGTTTACTTGACGGAAAATTACTGGTAAGAAATATTGTGAAATTCATTGAGGAAAATGAAATCCCAACACTAAGAAGAAGTTTGTTTAGGGGAATGAAATATAGGCAAAGAATAGTACTCTGGGCAAGTCTTGGTATGTATTGATTTTTTTAAACTTTCAAATTCAAAGATTAAAGAAAACTTGAGAAGTACCATTTTAAATGTGAAATGGTGGTGCATTAATAATCGCTGTAGTCTTCTTGATTTCGAATGTAAGCATTGCGTCGTATGCGTGACATGAATCATTTTGTGCGATAGAGCTCCATGGCTTTTGCATTTGGTCAATCAAATCAGTACTACTCCGTGCTATCTGAGGATGATGCTGGAATTGTCGTCCAATAATTTCCTATAATGCCTGACGATAGAAAGATATGGACAAGGAAACATGTCGACAGTCTGTAGAGTACGTTTGGTCAGAGCAGCATAACCGGTTCAATCACCAGTCTGGCATATAAATTTGCTGCAAATAAGATAACAACGGGAGTGCTACTCCTGTCTTAGGAGATTGCTCCCCAGACTGTATTTCTGGTGTAGTTCAATGTGCCTACGGCGCAGACAGATTAGCTACAAGTAATCATCATTAATCCTACTAACCAACACACGGTCATCACTGGGTTCAAGACACTCTCATCTGAGAACACAGCAATTCCACGTTTTGCCCTCCAATGAGTTCTAGTTTGACACCACTGAAGTCATAGATGGTGGTGATTTGAAGTCAGTGGCATAAATGTTACGGGGCACCTGACTCGGATCTGTCCCTCAAGTAATTTCTGTTGCAGATGAAATACGATGCTCTACAGCCACCTGGAGAATAGTTGCTAATCGCTAGTCGTCTTTCAGCCAGACCTCGGTCTTCTTGAGACAGCAGCTTCTCGTGACCACTGCTGTCAACAAATATACGCATTGGATACATCCCTTTAAAGTCTTCCTGGAATATCGAGAAAATATCCACGTCACCATGGTATACCAGCAAGAACCTTTGCTGACTTGATTGATCAAGTGCAACAAGCATGGAACTCTGTCCTATAAAATGGCATTACATCCCCTATACAAGCGTTTGCATGCTTGCATGCAAAATCGTGGAGACTATAGTGGTTTTTAATGTATCACCATTTACCATTTGAAATAACTCTTCTCGCGCATATTTGTAATCAAATAAATATGTTACCTAGACAAATGTTTTGCTTAATTTCATTCATCTAAATAATTTATACTTAGTGTTGGGATATCATATTCTACTAGTATATATTGAATTTCTTTTCGAGAGTACTTTGAATAGAGAAGATAAATTTTGACTCAATAAATCAAAGAACTAAGTAATGTTCGTTTAATATTTGAAAAATTATCTTCTTTTTCTTTTTTCCTTTTTCTTTTATTTTCTATAATTCAATGAAAATATTATATATTTTGAGAAATTGAAAAAAAAAATCTTTATTCATATAAATGTAAACAATTTTGACTGTAAATTAAAATAGTGCGTTTTAAATTAAATATTAAATACCTCTAAATGGCCCAAACAATTTGATGTGATCGAGAAATTCAAATCGATAGCTCATAAATAATTAATCAATGTAGAACTGACAAAAAAATTCTGAAACTCAGGGTCTGTGATTTTGATTTAATAAAACGAACACTTTTTCATTCTTCAATTTTTTTCCGCAGCATTTTTTATCTCAAAATATAGCACGAACTTCGAACGTTTTTATGAACTTTTTATGTGTTTTTTTTTTAAATAATTATTATTTCAGTACTATGCATTTCTAAATGAGAAAAATAATTTTTCTAAATATTTTAAAATCCCGTATTTTCGATAGAATTTTACGGTTGTCAAAAATTACATTTAAATTGAAATTTACATAAATTCTGAATTATTATTTTTTTTTTATTTTACATGCGTTGTAATTATATTTTGCGAATTTTGGTACCTTTATTAAATTTCAATTTTTTTCTATTTTCTGTAAAAAGAGAAAAAAAAAGGTTAACATTTATTCCTTTTTTGGCGTTTACTTATATTTATATTAGTTATACATACTAATTACATTAGTTTTACATACTAATGTAAAACAAATAAAAATGCACCTTTAAAATTATAAATGTTGAATATAGTTTTAAAAAAAAACAAATATTATGATTAGCATTAAAAAAAAAAGCAAAAAAAAAATTTTTTATAAAAAAATAAATAAGTAAAACAATAATTATGTATAAAAATTCTATCGATAAAAATAATTGTTGTCAAGTTTGAAAGATTTTGTGAAGAAATTAAAGTCTCATTACATTTTCAAGATAGTACATTAAATAAAACTTCAAAATCAATAGACGATGTTAACATAGAATATGTTTTATCGAGATTTCAAGTTATTAAAAGTTAAATAACTAGTTTCCATATTAACATATTTAATATGCTGAAAACAATTTTATTACCAAAAAAACAATATATAAATAATTTTTAAAATTATTTTTGATTTTTTTGTATATTACTCATTACAAAATTTAATATTTCTCACTTAGAACTGTAAATAAAACAAAATTAAATCAATTAAAAAATAACAAGTTTAGTGAAAGCAGATTAACGGATGAAAAGTTTTATCTTTGTTTTATTTTATTTTAAACAATTAAAAATAATTTTTGAATAGTCCCATCAATCTAAATCAAATATCTATTTCCTTTTCATGACTTAATTACAAACATGAGTTAATTACTAAAAATTTATATTCAATTAATTATAGAAACATTATTCAGGAAAAACTTGTTCAGGACATTTTTTGATGGTGAGAGGTGTTCAGTGAAGCTGTTATAATAAGAGTATCATGCAGCTTTTATAAATTTAACTTGACGAATAAAAAATAAAAATTTAATTGCTGTGATTCTGGTTATGACGCAATAAAAAAATATCATTGTTGCTGTTATTATTTAAAAAGACCGAGTAATGCATTTGCATATCGAAAATAAAAAAGGAAAAGTTTAATTTCTTTAAATCATTATGACGCAATCTAAAACAACATCGACTTTGTTTTTGTTATTATTTACGTCTTCCGAGTAATGCATTTGCTTATTGAAAGGGAATAATTAAAAAAACTGGTTTATTACAGTCAATGAAATTTAAATAAAAAAATAAACATGACAAGCTTTTAATCTATTTATGCTTTATTAAGTCAATTTCTATTTTTATTCGACCTTACCGGTTACCAATTGTATTATCCTACGCTTATGGGTCACTTCCAAAAATAATAATAATAATAATAACAAAAAATAGTTTAATTTCATCGTTTACTTCAAGGTCTTACATATGTAAGGGATACCTTTTCATTTGGTACAGGCTGAAATCAAGGTTTCACAGTCACACTTTTTTTCCCCTACTTAATAAATTGATTTCCACTCTGCAATGACTACGCCTTCCTTGCATATCAGTGTGTGTGTACGTCTACCGATTCTTTTTTGGAAAAAAAGTCGAGTTTTTCAAGGATTTTCTCTCGAATAAACAACTCCGTCTCTCTTTACAGGCAATATCCGCTGGGCTATTATTAGTGCCGTAGCCTAGCACAACGCCTGTGACGTGGTGGGGAACTGGATTTATCTGCTAGCGATCAGTCCCTACATTCTACGATTACCCTTGGCCTCTTTTGATGGAAATATTTCTAACGGTAGTTGGATCGGAAATTGGTTGATTGGCGAGATACAGATTGATTAGCGCCAGGACAGCTGGATTGGTATTAAAAGAAGAAATGACCGGTTTGAAAACAGCCGAGGCATATCAAGCATGCGAAATGAGACATTCACTCCCAATGAAATGGTCCCTTGCAGAGTTTAATGAAGCTGTTTGTAAAAATTGTAACATAGTATATAATATTAAAGCGTAAAGTTTTAACTGTTTGCCGTTGTTACTTCATTGTAGTTAAGCAATGAATGTCTTTTCCATTTTCCCGTTAAATTTATGTAAAATTTTTATTAGTTAAACTGGGAATTACATAGGCACTTCTAACTTGTTTGCAAAACTAGAATGGGGGAAAATGAAAATGGTTCGAAGAAAACAGAGAAAAATTATTCTAAAAATATTTCTGCAAGAATCGTTCAGATAAGAAAGTAATTTAATTCAAAACGGGAATGATTCAAAAATGCAAATATATAATGAGGAATTGCAAATATATAATGCAATATACAATTCATAGAGAAACATTATTCGAAAATATTTCTGGAAGAATCGTTCAGAGAAGAAAAGTATTTAAAAGTTTTTGCGAATGAATTCAAATTTATTGTTTTCATAGGTTATGCGAGCATATTTTTATTAAATATGTTGTAGTAAAGAAAGTTTTTTCCATTTTACCTTTAAACTTATGAAAAACGATTTTTATTTAAAATGTGTATTACATACATACTTCTAACTGGTGTGCAAAACTAAAATGGGGGTAAAAGAAAATTGTTCGAAGAAAACAGAGAAAACTGATTCGAAAATATTTCTGGAAGAATCGTTCACAGAAGAAAAGTAGTTAAGCCTTTTCGTGAACAATTCAAAAATGCAAAAGTAGAACGAGGAATTGCAAATAATTCATAGAGGAAAATTATTCGAAAATATTTCTGGAAGAATCGTTCAGAGAAGAAAAGTTTTTAAATTTTTTTCGTGAACGAGTCAAAATTTATTATTTTCATAGATTATCTGAGCATATTTAATATAAGCATTGTCTGATATAAAGTGTGTATTAATAGTTTTAAAATTGAAAGTGAATAAAGAAAATTATTACAAGAGAATTTAAGCTTAATATTTCAAAATGTATAACTCGTTTTATGTGAATGCCGGGTTTTCATTAATTTTACTTATACACAAAAATTAAGCATGCATTTTTTTTTTATAAATGCTATGCTTTATTATTAATAATTTAATAATAAATTCTCTTTTCTCTGCAAAGCTGCATAAACTTATAAAGATTCATTTATTATTATAAATAGATCAACAGTTTCTAATTTAAAATATATAATATTCTTTGACGCTATGCTTTATTATTAATAATTTAATAATAAATAACACACATTATTAATAATTTAATAATAAAGCATAACGTCAAATAATCTCATGCTTTATAGTTAATATTTTAATAATAAAGCTGCAAAGCTACTTATTACTAATTTGAATCATCTATTAAATTGTGCATAGGATTGAAGATTGTAAACTTGATTAGTTTCAATATAAAAATAGTTACACATGTCTGGTAAAACGAATAATTTATGATCCTAATAAAAAGTACTTATACAATTGTTATTTTTCTACTTTCACGCTCAGTCGCATTAAACCCAATGTAGAATTTTTTGAAAACTTTACAGTGACACTAACAATAAACAATAATTTAGGCAACGAAACTGAAAATCAAGAAAAACTGATGTAATAGTGGGGATCATGAAGACATTATAAACCATATTGATTATGCTTGCTGCAAAACTGGGTTAATGAAAAAACTACAGAAGCTATGAAAGAATAAACTTCTATATAATTTAAACTGTTGTGCAGCAATTATATGAATATATATATATATTAAAAATGGTACAGTAAACTTTTAGGAATTTTAGGATGTAATCAGTTTCAAAACAATATAATGTATATATAATATAATATACGTATTATCTCTTATATATATATGCCTATATATGTATATATGTATATATACCTCGACCGTATATATATATATATATATATATACGCGGTCCAGTCACATTAATGTGACCACCACCTACTTTCGACGTCAACGTGAAATAACCAATCACAAAAGGCAGGTGGCAGAACATTGCAGTGGGGAGTGTATATAAAGGGTGTCCTAGGGCATCGGAAAGCATTCAATCGTTGGCGTAATGCAGAAACGTAGTGATTTATCCGAAGTCCAAAAGTGGTTATTCTGGCTTTTGACAGGTGGTCACATTAATGTGACAGGACTGTGTATATATATGTATATATTAAAAGCAATTTTTCCTTGTTGGTAATCTCTAATCTCAACCGAAACATTCTTACTGTCATGAAATTCTAATTAACAATATGCTAACTTAATATATGTTAAGGACTACAGTAAGTATATAATAAGATAGTATGTAGTTAATGCAACGTTAATTTAATAATTAATGTATATACTAAGCTGAATATAAATGAGTTGCCATAACAGCGCATGTCAATATTGAAGTTTCGTCATCAGCTAGCAACAGCTTGTATATCTATCTCAACGTCGGTATGAGTACCGGTATCGCGACATAAGAAACGAACCATAAATAGACATTAGTAGGAAAGCAACAAGTGTTCAACTTTGTTCGACTGTACCGTCTCCTACCCGTTCCCCTACTCGACGAATTATCAGTTTTTCCTTCCAAACTCGATAAATCTTTGTTCTCCCACCGGCATTGACCCGAAGTTGTAACTGTGGATCTCAGTTCTAGAGTCCCATATTCTATCGAGAAACATGGAATGGCGTCAATGGCTGACTTTGAATCGGGAACTGTTGACCGAGGTACTTGAATCTCGGGGTGGGAAAAGAACGCTCAGTAAACACGGCAATCCGATTTCCAAATAGCTGTTTATTTTTGCCTCGTTTCCACTTCTCCAGGCGATCAGGCGGTGGACGCGTTTCACATTTTGTGTTTATTTTATTTTGAGATTAGAATATTTTGAAACACGCCTTCTTAAACAATGGCAGAAAGAAGTGGAGTTGAGTTCACACTTGCTGCTGAATATCACCCGAATTATATGCGTAGGCAAGTCAATTATCACCATAATATTTTGAGATACCATTGTCAAACAACTTAGTTCAGTAAATGAGTCACACTGGTATCACAATTTCCATCATTATTTTAAAAATAAGACGATTACGAAATAGGACGTAAATATGAGAATTATGCGTATGAAATACTTAAAAATAAATATTACTGTAAGTCTACAAGTGGATGTAAATTGCACAATCTCTCAAAGCAAATTACAATAAAGGAAATTATATTTTAGTGCAATAAAACAAAAACAAAAAATAACAAATACTGACGACAAAAACTAAATGTCGCAGATTTTTTTAAAACGTATTAGTGCATTTCAAAGCATACTTATAATAATCAGTCAGAATTGCCAGCTAGTTTGGTTCACAACGTAACGGCTGAACGTTTGGTTCATAACGTAATTTTTTGTATAAAAATATTTTTATTCGCTTAATAAGAGTTAGTAAGTTCTATCAGTTTATAGTTGTATGGAGAGTTTTGCTTTTTTAGTTTTTTTTTACATTGCTTTTAGGTTTAATCGACTAGATTTATTTCACATTTCGTGTATACTTTCTTATTTGCATACTCCTCAATTTATTTATCCAAATGCGAATATTTTTTAAGATACTTTTAGTTATTTATAATATTGTAAAACCTAAATAATGCTTAAATAGCAACCGGCAAAACAATCGGCAAAATGCCATAGATTTAGAAAATTACGTTTACAAAAATAACCAATATTCATTGAATAAAAGTAGCATCGAAATTAAAAGATCTCAAACTTTCAATTAAAGGAAAAATGAATTTATTAGAGATAAGGATACATTTTGACAAACTCGTTTTTCATAAACGGCTTTTTTAATATTTTTTTTAATGTAGTAATTTGAATTGACTTTAGATCCTGATTGCAAAGAGTTGGGGGTTGAAATGGGTATAGTATTTCCATTTACAGACCATGTAGATGGAAACACTAAACCTATCTAGATGGCACATTTTCATAGGCTTAGGTATTGCTTTTTAGATTTTTGACTTATATCTGAGAGAAAAACACAGGCGTCGTCAGTTGTCATTAATTTTTACCATCTGTACCTTTGAAGAAGCTTGTAAGATGGGTCTTTTTACTTGTATAGCTTTATAACTGAGATGAAAGTCCTTGTTCATTTTCATGCATATTTTCTTTAAGGTGTGATTTATTTGATAATTTATGACTTATTGACTTATATTTAAATACTTGGCCATACTTTTTTGTATTAGAGAATAAACTAAAGGCACCATCTTATTGAAGTACTGCATTATATGTTTTGCTTGTTTGTCTCACCGATCTCTCAAATTCGATTACCATCTTTTTTCTTCAATTCAAATTTTGAGAGCTTAATCTTACCGATATATCCCAAAGATAGTGATATTGCCCTTTTCTTTAAGTCTCTTTTAATCTCTATGGCTTCTCCAAAGTTTAAAAAAACTTGAACTTGGCGCATTAATATTTTATCAAATTTCTAGCGAAGGAATGACATTGATTAAAATGAAAGTTACAAAAACTAATAGTCAATATGTTTGATTATGCCACAATCTACTACTTAAAAAAAAGAAAAATTTTAAACTATAGCATTAGCTAACATCAAAAGTGATCCCTAAGATTTTTTGTTACCTGTACTTAAGAAGTAAAAATAGCATATTAAACCGTTTGTGCAAAAGTTATATTTCAATAAATTTATGATTTCTCGTAAAGTTTTTTTTTAATAACTTTAATTAATCTAGTAAAAGAAAAGCCTCAGTTTCATTTTTATGAGAATATAATAAAAACAATGTCATCTATTTATTGCATTTTTCTTGAAAATTTTAAATCAGCCTTAATCTATGAACGATACTTTATCGGGACATAAATTTTATCTTTAACGAGCCTTTAGATATTTCTTTAAGTTCGCTACAACTATACCAGTGTCCCAAATATATCTCAAATACGTAAATTTCATTCTGTCGAATTAAAACTTTATTAACAGTTAAAGTTTGTTATAAGATTAACAAGCTTAAACTCGAGTATATAATAAAACCTTTTTTAATTATACCTATAGAATTTTCTTGAAAGTGGGAATATGCATATTTCTAAAAATTTTGATAGTCCAAAAAATTATTCATTTGAAGAAAGAAAGAAAAAAGTACACGAATAAAAAGTTATTGGTATTTTAGTTAATGTAATAACGAGATATTCGTAAAACGAATTATTAAGTTTGCTAACCTAAATGTTTCTTAATAAAATATCGTCGGGCTCGAGTCCCAGCGGTGCCATGGACGTTTGTAGTGGTTCGTAATCCACTTTAAACTGTTTAAAGGTCCTTTAAACTGGTCTGTTTAGCCCTCGTGTGCACCAGATGACCGTAGAGCGACAAACCAAACCACTCTTATAAAATATCGATATCCATATTGTATTTGAGTTATAACGCTATTTAAATAATGCAGCATGTGTTTATTTGAAATGCTGCAAATATTTTATTAAAAATTTGATATAAAAAATATTTTACCAAAATCTGTAAGCAATGAATAAATTTCAAATTTCTTAATTTTTTTTTTTTAAATTGAAGTTTATAAGAAATTCTCAGTCACCACAAATTATCACACGATGCTTACGTAAAAGTAACAAACCAGTCAATGGCAAAATATTAAAAACATCATCAAATGAACATAATTGATATAAAAGGTGAATTAATAGGAATACATATTACAAAAAGAGAAATAAAATAAAAGGAGATAAAGGACTTTAGAAAAAAATTAAAAGTAGGAATTTGCCATTTTGACAAAAGTGTGATAGCCATTTGCCATTTTGCCGGTGTCAATTCTGTCCTTAAAATTTTTCTAAGAAGTTCAAGGCTAAAGAAGCTAAAAAGAATATCATAAATATTCTGAACTCTATCGATATTACATTAGCAAATATTGGAAATAGGAATTAAAATTTCGATATCCAGTCATAAATTGAGATATTCTGGATAAAATCATATGATAGGAAGCTTTATGAAATATAGGAAATTATTTCTTCGTCGTAGAGCCATTGGATGATTCTATGTACAATTTAATCCCCAGATTGCTGGTTTTGTCTTTGAATGTCTTTTTATTATAAGATTTTGGTATTTTGGCTTTTGTGAAATATAGGGAAATTATTTCTTCGTAGTAGAGCCATTGGATGATTCTATGTACAATTCAATCGACAGATTATTGGTTTTTGTCTTTGAGTGTGTTTTAAGTATAAGTATTTGGCATAAACTTTATTTAAGAATTAATTAAGAATTTAAAGGAAGATAAAAAATTTTATTTCAAATGTGAAATTTTGGTAACAGAAATTGTCTTAAAAATACTTGATTTTTTTTTAAATGATGCCTGCTAAATCGAACAAAAAATGATATAGGTTCATGAATATTAGAAGCATGGATCTTGAGGAAGGACATTAAAGAAATAACTTTAAGGTAGAAGATCACATTATTTATATGCTTCTATTAAAGTAAATAATTTTACTTAAAAATTTGTGAAAATCTTCAGTATGATTATTAACTTAATTATAAAGATAAATTTTTGAAAAGACTTTCTAGAATAGTGATTTTTCTTTTGTATAATTTTATGATTCATTTTATTTTTTTTTAATAGCTATTCTCTACAGTTGTAAATGCTAAGGATAATAATTTGGTCTTGAAATTTATCTCTCATTTTTAAAAATTTTATTTTAAATTGCAGAAATTTAATATGATAAGCTAATATTTATTTTTATTTATACTTATTTAGTTTAAGTTTGCTTAATTCAATATGGCTACAGCATGAAATTTTAAATGTTTATATTTTGTACATAAAATGTATTATTGTTTTATAAGTAATATATATATATATATATATTTCATTTTATATTTCTTTAAAATATAGATAATTTTAAATATTTTTCTTTTTTTAAAGAAAAAAATTTTTTCTTACTTTTTTAAAAAGAATCAAAATGATTATACAAAGAAAGTAAAGATTAGTAAGGAAACCTCTATAAATATTATAAATAATACTTTTTTTTTTACTATGATAAAAATAAAAGGAATCATTGAAACACAATCCATCTATTTTACAAGAATTTTGGAGTAATAATTATTACACACTTTGGAAATGAATAACAAAATAATATCTACTAATGTTCTTTAATAAACAAGATTAGTATTTTACAAATCAAAAATAACGTTTTTGCAACCAAGCAAAATATAAGCAAGACGGTATAAACATCTCGGAAGTTTATTACTTAATTTAAAACACAATAGAGTTAAAAATGAAATTTCAAACTGTATTTAGAACTATACTTTCCTTTCTATTTTGATTTTCTTTTTTTCAAAATACTTTTATCATAAGAGTTCTGTATCGAAGAAATGTGTTCGAAATATCAAACAATTCAAAACAAACAGGTATAACATTTCGTAATTTTTACACTTCTCTTTCACCTGAAGAAAATCTCCAAAAGATTGTTTGGACAATCTCTTATCAGAAATATTCTTGCAAAACAGAAAACGTCACTTTTATCATTAAATGTTCAGAAGGTCTCACAAGTCATTGACACTAAAAAATAACTCGTAAAAAATTATTTTTTACTATTGATGTAGAAGTAAATATTGCTATAATATTCATTCAAGAAAACAATTCCGTTTATTATGCAATATAGCATTATACAATTATAGTTGCTATATTATTTTATGCTAATTAACTTAAAAAAATTTCTTATTCTGTTTTAGAAACTAGATGGCATTTCCACCTTGTCATTTCTATGTGATTCAGAGTCGTCTTTCTACTACTGATGTAAACCCGGTCCTAAAATTCCTGCGGTCAATTTGGTAGCGCTCTGACCTTTGGTACCCAGGCTTCAGATTCGAATCCTGGCATTGGCATGTATGTTTGTTAGTGGTTTGGAATCCACGTTAAACAGTAGCTCCCGACCCTAATTAGCCCAAAGTGTGCAAAAAGTGACAATAGAGCGACATACCAAAACAAACCTAAAAAGCCTGCATTTATGGGCGATGATATTTTTGTCACTGTATTATGTCATGTCATCTGTTTTGAATTCAATACAGAGAACCAGCAAGCACTATACGCGACAAAATAGAAGCAATTTTCATTTAAAAAAAACAATGAAATGTCACTATAGTTTGATTGCAGAATCCGCAAACAGTGAAGACTGATGTTTGTTTTTTATGATGATAGGCATCACTTTACTGTACCAGCGTCGTCCGTCTTAATATACGTAAGGGGACAGGTGGAAAACAACATCTCCTGAAGGTAATTTCCGAAATAAGTGGCTCACATTGGAGTATCATATTTGAGGTAACCTAGAAGATTCTAACCAGGCAGTGTAATCCTCTATATATCATTCTCTGCCACCCTTTTCTAAAGCAGTAATTGTAGTGCACAGCAATACCTTATCAAACTCGCTCCCTTTTTTACGCTCGTTAGTCGGTTTGAATAGATTTATATAATATTTTATATCTTGTAGATTCTACCTTGGAGCCTGATGGATGGACTAGCGTTCTGTGCCCCAGGTTTCGGTTTCGAGTTTCGGCAGTGCCATGGATGTTTATAGTGGTTCTGACTCCACTTTAAATCGTAGGTTCCAGTCTAATATGATTGTTGGGCGTAGGATTGACAATCCTACACCGTAAAAAAACCTCCCTGCCTGAAAATCTACCAGCAGGCATATAGGTTTGACCTATCATGGGGCTGTTTCACGACTGATGATGAGAATCTACCTTAAAAAAGAATGATGATAATAAAGCAGGTTATAATTTTCAACATTTAATTTTCATTCTATTAATACCAAATAATTAATATATTAAAAGTTCATACAATCTTTTACATTTAATTATGTGAGCTTGGCAAGACACAGGCAAGAGATTTTCGAATTTGTTTTGCCTATGTGTTGTAATCACTGCTTTTACAGCTGGAGAAAACTCCAAGATTTGCTTGGACAAACACTTATCTTAAAAGAAAAAAATCTTACGAAACAAAAGAGACTTATGTGAGATTATTAAAGCGTGTGCACGCGTTTCACATAAGCACGCGTCCAAATTTGCACAAAAGTTTTGCTGCTTGGTGGATGTTTTCCTGACAGATCTTCTGATGACTGTCAGTGATAAAATATCAGGTTGGGGAAGAAAGAAATCCATTGGTCGGTGGTTGGCTGTAGTGATCGATATCTGCGTAAAGTATCGATCAAACAATTTCTTATTTATACTCGCTGGAAAGGTGACATTTCGCACTAAAAAATTATTTTGCTGTCTTTTGTTTGGTCCATTCAGTTGTGAGTTACAGGGGGTTAAGTGGAAGGCAAATTCGGTGCATTTTGCGGTTTTTCTTTGAGGAAGGCGAAAATGCAAGCCAGGCGGGCTGAAATTGTGGATGGTGTTATGGTTCCGATACTGTAACAGCCAATTAAGTTCAATTTTGGTTTCGTCGATTCCGTTCAGATATTTTTGATGTTAAGGATGCCCCCAGCACAGGTAGGCCCGTCGTCGAAAATGTCGATAAAATGACAGAAATAATCGAAGTTGGCCGCCATGTTGGCCATCTTAGCATCGCCCAGGAGCTAAAGATCGACCATAAAACAGTTTTAAATCATTTGTACAAAGCTGGATTAAAACAAAAACTTGATGTTTGAGTGCCGCACCAAAACACAAAATAAACATGATGGATCGAATTTCCATCTGTGCAGCCTTAGCCAAACGGAAGGAAATCAACCCATTTCTTAAACGGATTTTAACTGGAGATGAGAAGGGGATCACATACGACAACATTGTGCGAAAACGTCGTAGTCAAAGCGCGGTGAAGCAGCTCAAACGGTGGCCAAAAACAGGCTAATGGCTAGGAAGATTCTGCTGTGCATTTGATAGGACTGGAAAGAAATTATTTATTATTTGCTTTCATATGGCCAAGCACTAAATTCGTATCTCTACTGTCAACGAACAGGACCGTTTGAAGCTAACGATTGACCAGAAACGGCTAGAATTGGCCAACTGGAGAGGTATTGTGTTCCATTAGAACAACGGTAGGCCACACATGTCTATAGTGACTCGCCAGAAACTCCGGGGAGCTTGGCTGGGAAGTTTTAATGCATCCACCATGCAGTCTCGACATGGCACCAACCGATTACCATGTTTTATTGCAATGCAAAAACTTCCTAAAGAATTTGGCATCAAGGAAAATTGTGAAAATCCATTACTAGAGTTTTTCACAATAAAGAGCAAGACTTCTATGAGAGAGGTATTATGAAGCTACCTTTAAAATGGCAACAAATTATAGAACAAAAACGGTACATATTTGACTAAAATTGGTAATCCGAAACATATTAAATAAAGTCTTGAAGTTCACGTAAAAATAATGGATTTTTCCCCAAACCTAATATGTGAAATAGGAGGTCCTCATATTATATAGACATATAAACTTTTACATCATTTTTTAAAATTAAACTTGTAGAGTAACAGTTGTTTTATTTAGTTTATAAATAAACAAAAAGTAATCAAAATTCATTTATAGATTGTGTTCAAGTACAATTTCTTATTTAATAGTATTATTTTTTTAATTTTTTAATAATTTACGAAATTAAACATTGAAAATTAAAAAAAAAGGCTTCTATAAAATTTTTATTAATTAAACTTTTGAATCGAATTATATTTAATAAATTTTATATTGATTTTTAACAAATTACTGTTTTTAATCCTAGACATCATCATTAATGTTTATAGAAAAAAAGTGTTTTTAATGAAATCTGATTTAATTGATACCTTTGAAATGAAAATTGAAATTTTAGAATGTTCTAGAAGAAAATGTTCTACGTTGAATTATAAAGGAGGAAGCAAATTAGCAAGGCCCTTCGACAAGGTTAACTACTGAATATTTTCATCTACTAGTTCAAATTTATTGGTGTGTCAATGAATTTTATTCGTAAGTTGAATAATTTATGAAATATGTATAGATGCTACTTCCGGAAATATTTATAATATTATGATTGCAAATCAGTAAGTTTTTGAAAAAAAAATATGTAAAGAGTTTTGTTGACTTCATCTTAAGAGTTAGGTAAGACAATTTTTTTTTTGGTTCCTTATACGAGGTGAAAAGTGTCCTTGAAGATAATTTAATGATTAATAAACTTATTTTAAGGAATTTCAGATGACGCTGGTGCCAATTTTTTTGTAAATGCAAAAGATGTAGAGCATTTTACTGAAATTTTATGAATTAATAGTTTTGAAAAATCCTTAAATATGTAATAGAATAGCATTTCCAGAAATAATTATTAGTAGTAGGAAATCTCCCATTTTCTTGATTATTCTGAGCTAAAATTTGAAAAAAATCAAAGGAATTTTCTAAACAATAACATATGTAGTTTTAGTATATTTTTTCATTTACATAGTTATTGTTTTAATGTATTTCATATATTATTGTTCTAATGCAGCTGGCAGTATAGAGACAGATAATCTTTATGCCATAAGCAATGGCTGCTCTGCTGTTACTCATTTAGCACTACCCAGGGGGGCGTGCAGCTTGAAGATATGCTACGGACGTGAGTAACACTACCCCCACAACGCTCTACAATCCTATTAGACCAGGACCTACGTCTTAAAGTGGATTACGAACCTACTACAAACATCCATGGTCCCGCCGGCGCTAGAATACGTAACCCGACGTACCGAGCGCTAGCCGCTCAGCCATCGCGCCCCCTATTTCATAAATGAAATGCCCCCCAAAAAAGAGGAAATTTTTCTATAATCATTGTGATGTAATAAAAAACGTGATAATTAATCATTTAATAAACACAATAAATCATCCCTATTACTCCCTATTAATATGTATGGCATGTTACAACAATCTTTATATTAATTAGTAATGCCTTGAAGATTAATTAAATTAATATTCACGCAAAAAAGTTTATATAAGAAATTTTCGATGATTTGGAGACAGAAAAAGTTATGAAAAAATTACTTCCTTATGAAAATATTTATTATAAGTATCATTAGTCTTATCTCCAAGAAACTAGAAGTTCAATTCACCTAGATTCAAGGTCTCTTGTGGTTTCACAAGTTCTTTTTTTTTTCATGACATTCAGTCAGATACATATTTTCCAGCTTAACAACCAATAGCCAAATTTTATGTGAGCAACATGTACAAAAGCAGTAATTCAAGTCGTTTTAGATTACTGAGCACTAAGCTATCTGTTATAAAATGGTTATTCTCTCGAGTTAATGGGAAAACATATATTTTTCATTGGTGTGCGTAAGACATTACTTTCGTTGTGTAGTTGTTGAAAGAGTTACATATATATAAACATTTTTCCCAGTTACGAAAGATATTAAATTGAAAATCTATTTTTAATTAAAGATGCATTTTAATATTTATTTCATTGCACATCTTCATCCATTGTTAATATTTGATATTAAGTGTGAATGCAAATGTCCATTGCAAATTCATTTTTTCATTACTGGTCTATGAAAAAAAGTATCCAGAAGTTTTCAAATTTGCAAAATGCATAATTGGAAGACAAACCATTAAAAGGCGAGTAGTTATAGACCAGGGATGGCCAACCCAAATGATCTTGCGGGCCACTTTGGAAATGCATCATCTCTTCGAGGTGCGCATATAAAATTATATATCCTAATATTAGATTTAGGCCCACTATAGACATTTTTTGAGTGAAAAATGGAAACATAATGAGTTATACTATTATTCTTACATTAACAATAATGATAATAAACGCAAATTGTAAATAAATACATAACACTAAAAATGAAATATAAATATAAATGAAATAAAAAAATTATTAACAAATATTTATTTTACTAGTGCGATATTTATTTCTCCACTCTTTACTTAGCTTTCATAAATCGATGAACTTGCATCATGACTTCGCAGAATACAATTTCAATTATTCTGCGAACTCATAATGTAAACTCGTAAATAAAACAGGCAATGTTTGTCATATATTCACAGGAACATTATTTTAAAATCAAAGTTAATTTTTCTCATCATTCCGACAGTTGATTTTTTTGAATGTATGGATGCACACATAATGTATTTTTGATACATTCCCTTTTACTACTTTGGCCATTATAAAATAAATGTATTTTGTAAAAGTGTGATAAATCTCAAGGGCCGCAAAAATGTTCAAGGAGGGCCGCGGGTTGACCACCCCTGTTAAAGAAAATATAAAAATGAATTATTATATTATGAAAAAAATGTAATATAAAAATATAATTAATGAATTATTTATATTATGAAAAATATATATTACGGAAGAACCAGTTTTACGCATAAAATTTTTTTTTTTTTTCTTCATCGTTTCATTTCAGGAAGTTTAATTATGCCTCGTCAAAATAAAAGCAGCCATCAGAAAGATCTGTCAAAAATTATCTCTTATCAATATTGCGGATTATTTTTACGAGAAATTAGTAACGTATGAAATAAATCTGGGAAATCCCAAAACGACGCCTGTTATTCACACAGGCTATCAAAATTTCCTATGAGTTCGTTATTTTTAAAAACAGAGATCGTAACGGACATAATCAGGAAGAAACTAATGCACTCTACCCTTCTGAAGCTAATGACAGAAAAGAATGACTCATAGAAACTATTAATAATAAACCAGATACTATTCTGTTTGTTTTACAAGCAATCTAATAAATTTTTTTCTGGTATTTTCAAAAACAAAATTGTATATATATATATATATGTGTCTTTTAAAAGTTCACTTTTGATAAAAATTAAAAGTAAATCGTCAAAATTGTTTTAATTCTGTAATGCGGAAATGTTTTTTTTTTAATAATTTTGAATTGACACAATTACAAATAAAATTGTGTGAAAACAATTTGATTAAAAATCATTTGTCTAAATGTTTTAAGGTTATATAAAGGCATACCATCAAAATATTTTATATTTAATGTATTTTATCATTAAAAAATATTTTTGAAGTGAAATTTCAGATGAGATAAACCGTATGCAATCATTTGAATCTCAAAATATTTTCATTCAATTTTTTAAGTAAATTTTTTCATCAATTATTTTATTTACGTTTCGCAAATAAAAGTTTGAACACTATTTTAAATATTAAATTAAAATGCAGTTTTAAATAATTTTCAGCCATTTATTATAAAAATTTAGGAAAAAACTTATTTTTATATTTTTATTTTAAAAGTTAAAAATTTTTTTTTTAAAAATTAAATCTACTAGACTTGTTGATTCTGCCATATATTTGCAATATTATTAACTGCAATAAATATCTGCAATATTATTAACTATATTTAATAATTTATTTGAAGTTTATTTCATATTTTTATTTAATATTATTATTGTATCTGTATCTATAATGTCTGTTAATGAAAAAAAGCAAATTAAAAGATAAAACTGGTTAGGCTTTATTTATTTTTAAAATACTGATTTGCTTTAATTTCCTTGGCTATCTTACTTAACAACTATGGGGTGAGTATTTCTATTTTTTTCATAAAAGAGTGATTAAATCTTTCCTTTAAAAGTACTTTAATTACGGATTTATGAGTATACAACAATAAAATTACCCTATAAATCATCTTATTCCAAATTTACACAACTGTGTCACTAAGAACTCTATTTCTTATTTTAATAAATAATAGAATATTGCAAAAGCAGATTAAAGTTTCAATTTATGCATAAATAAATATTTCTTTTGTGAAACTCCCAAATATTATTATTATGTAAATTAAATTTTATTTTTCTTTAATTTTTTTAATCAATAATTTTTCTATACAAACTTGTTATTCGCTCCCCCTCCCGATACAAACCAGTTATTCGCCATTGGTCATACTTTATTAAAGAACTTATTTTATCAAAAATAGAACGAGTACGATTTCTTGAACAAAAACAGAATTTTGATTAAAATAGTAAAAAATGGAAAATGCTTTTATTTGCAGAATAAATATCTGGTGGACATTCATACAGTGCAGATATTATTAGTTATCCTTTCAAAAAATATTATAAC